>OMKZ01036107.1:20954-42676 GCA_900302535.1 Neoniphon sammara | reverse complement strand
TATTGAAGGAGTTCTGCACAAAGACTTTTCCAGAAAGTATTGAAATATTTTTCAAAGACATATATAGGGCTCTGTTTTCGTGAATCAAGGTGCACATGCAGGCAATGGATCAGCCCACGGCGCAAACTCATTTCAGTGTAACCCTCAGGTTTTTGGAAATTTCGTGACCAGAGCTGTTGGTATAGCGGAATTGGTGGTGCAGTTGTGTTGGATTTGAGTGTTTTGGATTTGAGTGATTCTACAAATGTTCTTAAATTACTAGACATTTCACAAAGCAGCAATTAGTGGGAACACACACCCATCAACCAAAGATGATCTTAATGTCATTCTTAATGTCGCTGTCTGTGGTTCTGAAAGGGTTAATGACATGATCTTATGATGACAAGGATTGTCTGCAAGCAGCGCTATATATTAAAAGTACATAAAATACTAAACAGAAATTAAATAAACAACATTTCATATTCTTGGAGTAATCACATGATGTAGGCTAGGCCTCCTCTGAAAATATTGTGTAGAATCTAATTTATCAGAGATATTTTCATACCACAACACAGGTTAGTTTTACATATGGTTATAAATGTATGTTGGAGCTATAAGTAATATCACAAGCAACAGCCATAGGAAACAATGCAAACAAATCTTAAAGTCTTAAGTTGATCTACAAATGGTCAGAAGTAATCGTAGATCTACAATAATTTTCAAGAGCATTTTTAATTAAGATGGTTTTGGGAAATGCCTTGTAAGCTTAAAGAAAGATTTAACCGTAAAACATATTAACACTAAACACAAATATACCCATTTTATTTTTTATTTGGTTGTGGTGCTACTTTGTTGTTTTCTAGTTTAATTTACTTAAACCGTAAATTCTGTTAGTGCACAAGAATTTTGATGACGCAAGTCTGAGAAAGTAGAATCTAAGAGACTACATGTGGGATAGAGGGAAGGACAGGTGGGGCGGGAGCTCAGAGCTCAGTGCTGATTGGTGTTCTTCAGCAAGCCTGCACACAAATACTTCTAGCGCCCAGAAGCTAGTAGTCTTAGCGTCTGACCTCCAATACTGTAAACTACACAAAAATAACTTTTCAACAGAAACTGGGCAACAAAAATTGGCAGGGTTGCAGTGATAAAAGTTGGATCCGCAAACAGCACAAATCCTCAGCACCATCATTGCTGTGTTGTATTGTTGCTCTCCTCTCAAACAATGTAGCTACTGAGCTTGCCACCCAAGTACATGCCTTTCTATCCACCTGCACAATGGAGGATCTTGGGAAATGAGTGTTTTCCGGTTTCTTCAGCTTCTTCTTATTAAATCGCTAGATGGTGCATTTTGTTGCATTCGTTTGATAGTATTTGTAATCAGCATGTATGTTTGATACATAAGATGGATTCTACAATCATCTTATTCCATTTTTCCATTAGCTTGGGTCCGCCCACTTAAAGTGTACCCACCTGCGTCCACCTGTGTCTTCAGGTTTTCCATACAAAGATACATCTCGGGTCTACCTGGGTGCTCCCGCGATACTCATATATGCCCCCTTATCCGAGCTGTAGTGATGTCACTGTTACCTGACTTGCTCAAACACAGCTGGCGACAGGAAGAAGAGTTTTACACCTCTCTGGTAGTGCTATCTGCAGTTTGCGTGAGAAATTACAAGTGAAACAAATAAAATAGAGTGAGTTCAGTGAACAATGGCGACACAAATGAACTGGCCGGTGATCAGTTTGGTCGATCATGTGATCAGGACAGTGCCGCCTTCATTCTGCGTTGCCCAATGTAATTACATATGCAATTCTGGGCCATGCTCTGAACGGGTATATGGCGGCAATGGAAAAACGGCATTTGCCTTAAGAACTTTTCAGGAAATGGGACGCCGGGCTGAGATTCAAACCCAGGACCTTCTTGTTATGAGGCAATAGTGCTAACCACTGAGCCATCATGCAATCCGCTGATGATGTTTTGTACTGTATAATGTAAACTTGGAAGCTGTGCAGCTTACAGAGACATAGCCAGAGGCATAGTTTGGTATGTACATCAAACTGGTTGGCTACTTACTATCAAAGGACCTTTTGTTAACCCTGCATGAGTCTGGTGCTGGTTGCATAAGATTTAATCTAGCTAGCCACAGTGGATAACGTGCATAATTGCACACCACTTTGAAAATGTTCACTACATCCATAGAATTAGAGGCTACAGATAGAACAACATACTGGTCCTTTTGCCTTCAGATGACTGTAAGAATTTAATCAGCCATGAGAGAGGGCTGTCATACATCCCACAAACAGTTGTGGATGACTTATGCTGGTAAGAATATGCCCTTAATCTGACCCTGTTAAGACTGTGTTACTGGCATAATTGTCTTAATGAAGTTCAAATCATAATTTTCATGTGCAACTAAATATGTCTACTGGTTTAAGATTTTTTTTTTTCAAAATGAAACAGGGAAACTTTCCATACATAAAGGGATTTATGTCATTTCAGATGTCTGTGTATGCAAGTGTGCCTCTGCCAACTAAAGTCATGTAAATAGGTCAGGAGGTGGAGGTGCAATTGTATTTTTGGACACCAAAATTGCACCCAATTTGTATCAACTATCTTCTCCAGTGCACTGCCTGTCCATTTTGGCATACTATGAAATTTCCACTTAGCCAGTGCAAAATCACTTCACTGTGTTTGATCTGTGCAGGTGTGAAAATAGAGCCCAAAGTCTCCTTAGAAATATTACATCAGTTTTTTGCAGACTTGCCAAATACTAGCTAAAAATTACATGAGTGAAGATACAAGATAATCCATACATGGATATGTAGTCCGTCTATGCTATTCGTGCCAAATTATGGACTAACAAAATGTTGCAGATTGGTTCAGATTAATTATATAACTGAAAAACACAATATGTCAGAGGTCAAGAAGCACAATCAGAAAATAAGGTGGTTCCTGGCCTGTAGTACTTGATTACAGATTTGCCTTGAAGGATCTGATCAGAGATCTCAGCTTGTTAAAGAGAAGTTAAACTGTAACTTCCATACCTCACCAAGATCTAGGATGTTAACATCAACAGCCATCATGAGTTGAGCTTATCAGATTGATATGGTTGCTTCTGACCTTGTGAATATTCATAAGGTTAATTCTGAGCATAGCAGACCTGTTGTGAAGAACTGAACTCTGTCAAGAGACTTGCTTTCTTGCCACTTATTTGGTGTGGTGAGAAGAGGGACACTGTCAAACATAAGCCCCATATTAGATGCATGCTAATATGACCTTTGCAGATGCACATTAGGTAAGCAACAGGTGGCCCACAGCTAACCTTTCCAAGACTTTGCTATTTCTGTGCTGTACTAATGGCAATAATAATGGCTCATTTTGGTCTACCATGTTGACAGCGGACCAACAGTGTTCACAATCCTGAGGTTCCTGTAGTTCAACAGCATCAGACCAAATATATGACTTAATTGGTTACTATTCTTTCCCCCCTCCCCCCTCTTTCCAAATGGCAACATAATCTAAATGGGTGGTAAGTGTGAGATCCTGCATGTTTTCAGAGATTTTTATTCTCTGTCAGTTTGTATGTTTCTAGCCTACAGTCCATCCAGTACCATTATGATCTTTGCTTATGAGATATTCACATAGCAAATTATTAAGTTTTTTTTTTTTTTATGTACAGACTATGCTAACACAACATATGTTTTGCATTCACTTTCATTTCCATTAGTGAGGGCCCATATAGTTTGACATGCTTTTACAGATCATAGTCAAATTGTGCAATGGGTTCTGGGAGGTGTCAAATAATAACCTATACCTCACTGAAGAGCAGTGATTCTTGTTTTTTCTAAATCACAATGGTGAATTTTGTATAATACTAAATATTTAGGAGAAAATTAAAGGTTAAAAAAAAACTGCAACAGATGGATGCAGTACATCATATAAAATGTATATTGTGGTGACACTTTAAAATAACCATCCTTAATAAATTGTGCATGCATCATTATTTAAAATAATTACCTTTTAACTGCCAAATAGCAATTATTTTGACATAACAATTTACTAAGGATTAGCAAATACTGTAATGTAATTTGAACATTTCTTAACAGAATAAAAGTAAGCATTTATATTTTAGCTATTGCATCATAACTTAAAAGAGATAATAGCTTTCTTATTATGTTTGTTAACAATTTAACAGTTTATTATCTTGGTTAAAAAAACTTGAATGCTGAATTAAATATTTGTTAAAATGTTACTTGGTTATCAGTAAAATAATATTTAACTGATGTTAAATAGTGATAAATAACCATTTATTAAAGATGGTTGTTAGTATTACTGACCATTTTACTGCCCTTGCTACTTACTTCATCAGGGTTTATGCTGTGTACGCTGTAGCACACTACAGTGATGAATAAAAAATATATGAAACCTTTTCTGTGTATGTATGCACAGCTGCCTAGGTAAGCACTGAGCACGGCCTCTAGTTTGGTTTTATCTACCAGAAAAATGAGGAGATTAAGGTGGATTATATGTGCCGTGTTTACGCCATTCAAATCAGAAATGAGGACTCCCTGCTCACTCTGCGCAGTCTCTCTAAAGCCTCCTTTTAGCATCCTGTATTCCCTGGGGTTTTGGCCCATGTCTGCGTGCATTATGAATTCTGGTCCCATGATAGCTTAGCTGTGTTTGAACACTTTTCTATCCCATAGCTAAGGGCTCTGAGGCAGAGGTTGACATTTCAATCTTGTTTTTAAAAACCAGTTGTTAAAATTACAGATTTTGCTGTGTGTGATCTCTTTCAAAATAACAGGTCATTTTACATCATGTGAGCTTTAAGATTAACACTTACAAACTGTTACGTACAACTGTAACTCATGGAATTTGATTTGATACAATATGATCATCTTTAGACTTGTCCAAGTATGAATCTCACACAGTAAAAGCCTGCATTTATGTTATGTGCTTGCAAAAACATTTTATTGAACACAGCTTGTGTCGTAGCCTGGATACCAGTCTTTCTCGTCAAATTGTTTTACATTGGTCAGTCAGTCTGGCCTTCCTCCCATAGATAGTGATTTCACTGGGAGTGAGTCCTTGCTGTGACAGGCAACTCCTTCAGCCAATCAGCGTAACAAAACATCTGACACCATCACAGTGCGCTGTTCAAGGAACAAGTAGCCTAACGGTGTAAACAACCTATAGCTAAGCACAAAATGTCAGATGTTATATTTTTTCTATAACTTCTAATAGGGCAGCGTCAATACTACCACTACTTTCTCCAGGAGACGCCATTTTCAAAATGCTGGGCATTCTCAGCAAAGGTGCACTCTATCTACATCATCATCAACTATGGGAACCAATCAGGGGCTAGGTCCAACGGGGAAGTGTCCCCCAGTAGAACTGCAGTCCCTGATTGGTTCAGTTGTTTTGTAATTTCTGGAAGAGGAAGTGAACACAAGAATGGCCACACTGACTCGCCAGTGTAACACAATTTGGCAAGGAAGACTGGTATCCTGGCTATGTGTGTCATATATATGGTGTGGAAAAGGTGGGATGTGCTGACTGACGCTCCTACCCCAAGCTGCCACAGAACCATTTTTTTTGTCTAACATTATAACCACCATAATCTGCTCCATATTAATGCCATGGAATGCTACTGCTGCTCTCAAACCTTTTGCTGCATGTTATGGAAACAAGCTCACTCTAACTAGTTACTTACCTAATGACACATTCTCATCTGTATGATGAACACCAACCATCCTGTAAACCTAAGGCTGTGGGTCTTTGAACTAACTTGTCTTTCAGTGAAAAAAATATTCACTCATTGTGCACATTTTGAAATTTTAATATACTTTCTAATCTATCTAATAATTCTTCTTCCAGCAGTGCTTGATATCATTAGCTAGTTTAGTGAGATAAGATTTTATGTCTTTGGCTCACTGGGGGAATAATGATCCCAACACTGAGCATTTTTATTGACTTTTTTTTTTTTTATCTCAATTGGAATTAAGGTTCACTTGAATGTGGGTATATTAGGCAATGGATATTGACAGGACTTTATATAATCACTGAATGTTGAGAAGACTCTTTACTGAGATCCACACCTTTATGCTAAATCAGTCACAATGTCACATCCATGAAATAGGGCTTTATAAAATCACTAAAGAATTGCTGAATGTAATTAAAAAATGGTCTGAAAGAACTCTGTGAGCCATCTGGATCTCATGAGTTTCTATTTAATGCACATCTGCTCATTTTGAATTGAAAAGGAACCCCATGAGATTGAGACGGTTTGTGAGGCTGGGCTTAGAATGGTTGGCAATGAAACTGTGGTTGTTCAATCTTTGTCCAATATTTGATTTCTTTCTCTTGTTTCTCTGTTCTCTCCTCATGTTAAAGATGACGAACCAGTTGGACCAATGTACGTATATTAATACTCAATACACAAAGCTGATACACACTGAAATATTGGGTTCTGTTATCTTGTAGTGCCATTACCTTCAGGTCACTAAATCATAATTGTTTCTTTCCTAGGAAAACAAATTCAACGAACAACCACAAAGACAAAAACATTCGTCAGAGGAATACAAAATAAGCTATTTACTCATTGAAGTAAGTGTTGTGTGGGAGGGGAGCTAAATATAGAACTCGCTGGGAGGATAATTATCCATAGTAACACCTTCCCTTGATTTTCTTTTCACAGATGAGATGGCTAGACTGCATATTTTGACCACATGAAGGTATCAGACGTGGAGAGAGCTCCGGGCAGTTTTTACAAAAGCATATCTTGTCTCATTTTATGAGAAACAATATCAGCATAACACTGGCAACAAAAAGAACATAATGGCTGTCTTAAGCATGCCTTATTCAGTCTTACATGAAGATTTCAGGATGACGACGAAGACTAAAACCACCACAGAGGTGTACACATTTTTAATGTGTTGTTGATGTCTCCTTTATTCATTTTATCATGTCCTCAAATGAGGTGATCCTTTTTGTATTACATATCATGTAAAATGCATGCAAGATAATTACGCAATAGGATACTCAGAATAGACATTTTCTGTTGTTATCCCTCATGTAAGTGTGGCTTTTTTTTTTGTCCAAAAAGACCTATGTTTTTTTATGGAGTCATCCTTAATGAAAAAAAATATTGTTTTATTCTTGAGAATTTGTACAGCATATCATAGTCATTTAACTCTGTTTGATTTTGTGACAAGGAGTCTACTTTTAACAGAACTTTTATTGTGAAGCAAGGGCTTCAGTGACTGGCAGTATTTAATTGAGAGTGATTACAGAAAATGACAACTGTGTGTTAAACTAGCTAAATGAAAATTACAAATAAGTGTATTCTTTTTATTTTCTTTCCAGAGTAACTTAGGTGTCTTGTATATGTTGCGGTATGAGTGTTCAAATGATAGCAAATCTGTAAAAAACAATAATGATAATTTTTATATTTCCCAATTTATTTGATTGATTTTTATTTTTTTCTCTCTTTAACTGTACAGCATGGCTATTATCCTATGCAATATGTATTTATAAATAGATATATGGAGGGCAGTTTGTTTTACTCAGTGAAGCTTTAATATTGTGGGATCACTTGGAAGCTGGCATAGCAAAATACACTGCTGTAGCTGCATGACTCCTCTATCAATACAGTGTATCCATGTGTGTTGCGGTGCAAATGGACCTGCATTAAGGGTGGGATGAGAGGGACCAGAGTATATAGCCACGATCAAACATATGAGACCAATAATTTTTCTGAATAAAAAGCTCAAAAATAAATCCATTTTTGTAAGTTCTTCCTCAAACCACCGAAATGAAATTCCAAACATCCTCTACAGGCCATAAACATGTATCATAACAACTGATTGGTAGCAACATTTTAAACAACACTGGCAGCACAGAGAAGAACACTCCACTACCAGCAGGCACGGCCTACGCATATAAAAAGAAAAAAACACTTGCACTGACTTGACCTTTCTTCCTCCAGCTGTTGTTTAGAGAGAGAGAGAGAGCTGTTCTTCTTCAGTCCTGAAGCAGTTTCTTGAGCTCCCCCTCCACCTCCTCCACAAAGGCGGGGAACCTGGGATCCAGTAGGCAAACACGCAGGAAGGGCTCCAGGTTGCCTTGTGGCAAAGAGCAGTGGCGGTACACCAGTGGCAGGGACACTCCACGCTCTCCCAAGAAGTGCTGTGGGAGGATAGGATGCCAAGAGTATTTCACTGCAAGTAAATTAGGGAAGCAGTTATTTGAAATAAATTAACAAAGCATCCTGCAGCCAATAAAAATCAATATTTAATTTAGTTTATTTTACATAAAGGTAAAACATACAAAGTGAGAAAACAAATGTCCAAAAACTATACAAAGAAAAAATTAATCATTTCTGCAGGAGAGCCATCAGAAAATGTTATTAACTCCCCTCAACTCAAACAAAATACCCAAACAGTAATGCAGCTGAGAATTAGGCAGACATACCTTATGTTCTTTGGCTGAAAATAATTTGCAAACATGCAAGAGAAACCACTGTTTTTAAATAAGAAGTGTATGCCAATAACTATAGATCCAATACTGAAGGCGTTGTGTTTCATAGTCAATTTAATTTTGCTGTTGCCTTAGGATTCAATGACCAACAGCTTACTGCCCCTCACTGTTAACAATCAATACCTGGGTAAGACGCTTGATGGACAATGATCCTTGGACAATCTCAGGCTCGACTCCCACTGCCTCTCCCTCTCCTCTCCCAGTCTCCTGACACAAGTTAAAGCAAAAATGGAACGAAAAAGACGAGAAACAAGACATGACACCAGCGGGTTAGGAGACCAATCAATGTTTCCATTACTAATTAAAAGACATCCACCCATCAAAGGCCTTTCATCTTCACTGTGGATCCTTGCAGTGTGTGTGTTTGCTAAAGGTCATCACACATTCAATCCCACGGCAGTCACTGTCCATCCCTCTTGAACTGCTCTCAAGCAAGACAGCGAACCTGTGCTGGCTCCAGAGGTGTTGCACTCGGCTGTATCTACCCTTTGGTTAAGTGTACTGAAGCCTGGGAGAGTTGCACATGTCTTTTATTCAGAACCCAAGTCCTAATTATACTTACTGTGTGTGAACTGTCAACCAGAGCCTCTGAATTATTAAAATAAATGTATAAAACTACAACCATGGACATGAAGCTCATTCGGATGCTAAAACACAAACAAATCTTTCTGTCTTCCAAAGGGTGTCAATATCCTCGTCTTGTATGCTTTAATGGCATCACAAATAATCAAAAGGAGGGGCGCTCCAGTGGCTCACCGTGTAGAGCGCATACCACGCATTATCACTGTGGTGGCACGGGTTCGATTACAACCCGTGCCCTTTGCTGCATGTCATCCCCTCTCTCTCTATCATCCTTCCTGTCTATCCCTACTGGCGATGTTGAAAAAAGCAGAAATGCCAAAAAATAATCTTAAAATAATAACAATACTAAAAATGATGATAACAACAATAATAATAATGAAAAGGAAGTTGTTCTTTTATGGTAGTTTCCACTTTTGGTAGAGGCTTGTTAATGCTCATTAAAAAAAAAACAAAAAAAAAAACAATTGCACTGTTTTGGGGAAATAAATAATATATGAAAATTCTTCAGCGGTTGGTTGTCCACTTCAGTGGTGTTTGTATGTGTTTGTGTGTGTGAGAGAGTGGAGTGCAGGGAACAAATCACATCCTGTATCTTACACCAATACAGCATATAATATAGTGATTATCACAAGGCTCCTGTAAAGTATACTGTCATCTGTAGTCTCTCTTTAGTAATTTTTTACAGTATTGTAAATAGCACCATCTAGTGACAATGTGGGCACTGCAGGTGAAGCTGGGTACAGCACTGTAACTGATTTATTTTTAATAGTCTACGATGGAACATATATTAATAATTAACTAATGGCCAAATAATAACTTCAAATGTTTTTTCTGCCTTTTTTGTTAACAATTTACAACATTCTGTAGGACATTTTTCCTGTATGGTCAATCTAATATTAGCATCAAAGGATTTTAGCTAAGAAAAACTATGGCTCTTTCACACACGTGCCGTCTAGATTTTTTTTTTTTTTCTAACCAGCTATGTCACAGGTACTTATTTGAGTGATTTCTATGGGCTCCGCATTTAGAAAATATGACAAAGTAAGGATGTGGAAATGCATTCTTTAAATCACATAATAACAGCAGTCATTTGAGTTTGTGCATGGGCGCAGGATATGAACGCAGAAATATTACTGTATTTACTTAATTGTAAAGTGGGTTACCTGCGTCAGTGGTGCAGTGACCTCAGAGGGGGGCTGATTACAGGGTGGTGTGCTGTCATCCTGAGTGGTGACAGGCAGGTACTCCATCAGTTTGACTACAGCATTTGAACACGCCTTAAGGGCCTCTGCCCTGCTACTCCCATCAAACTGCATCCTCATTATGCGGCTCTCTGCCTGCAGAAACCCACAAATACATTTCATCTGTGTTCATTTGTCCCAACGTAAAACACTCTGTGGACTGCATACAGTCTTTCAGAGAGTTCTGCATAGTTATGCTGGGGAGACAAATGACATACTTCTATTTGTTTGCAAATCAAAGTCCGACATAACTGAGTGGTCCCATACATTATAGACCCTAGGTGGGTGATTTAGTGCATATGTGTAAGAGAAACACACTGTAAAAACGTGATATGATTAAGTAATCCTGATTTACAGAATCCAAGCATGATACGAAATTGTACTGTTGACTAAGAATTGCATTTTTGTAATTCATGCATCACAAAGTTTACACATCATCTTTCATGTTTTGCCTTAATGATGTGCCTCAACTCAAAGTGATAGTATTGACCACGAGGGTCTGATTTGGATATGAAGAGGCCATTTACAGTACAGTAACTAAGTAAATATATAGAAATTGTGACATATCACAGAAATAACTGGATTTCCATTCGTTTTTGCTTATGAATTTGTTTTGTGTCAATAAAATGTTCAAGAGAATTAAGGCACGGTGGCAGAAACCTGAGAAAATATTACACATAGCAGAACTGCAGTGCGCCTCACAACTCACCTTCACAGTGAATCGAAAAATCAAGTTATCTGATTTCTGGTGTACTTTGAGGAAATCGGAGGCACCAAGTAAAGAGATTCCATCCTGAGGAAAAACAAGAGAATAATCCTCATCAGCAGCCAGGAGAAGACACTGTTTCATGTACTGCCCAGAGTGGGTGGCAGCTTCCAAATTCACCTAGCCAGCCATTTTATTAGTTTGCAAGCCATCTATAATTTTGAAGACTGGAAAATAAACAACTGCAAGTACTTTACTTCCATCAAACAAAACCAATGAATTTCAAAAGGAGACAGGGGGCAGTTCTCGTCTTAAAGCTGATTGCGGGGGGAAAAAAAGTTACATGCAGCTGTCTGCAGGGGTCTCTATTTACCCAGTAACCTCGAAGCCTCAGCACTGAAGGCTGATGATAAGCATTTACACACAGGCAGGCAAACACACACACACACACACACACACACAGTATGCATGTATAAGTACACAAACACTAGACTACTACTGTGTAATTGTGTTTATTTCCTCTCCTTGCTTTTAAATGCACTTTAAAGCATGTAGTGATGAGCCTGTTTTGTTAAAGGTCCTTTAAAACTGCACCTTAAGATGAAACATTTCATTGCTAAATTGTAAAAAAAAATTGCAAAAAAATGTAAAACAAGGCAAATTTGGAGATAAACATACAATAAAAATAGGTTGGCAGTTTCTTTTAGTGGGATATGTTTAACTAATATTTTCTAATTATAGGAATAACACTATTTGAGTTGTATCAAAATGTATACTGTACATGTTAACACTGTTAGGAGTACCCACATCGCAAGCAGGACACTGCACTGTAGGTCCTCAGTACAATTAAGTTGTGCTCAAACAAAATTCTAGATGTCTACCTCAGCCCTTTTCGTGTAGTCCATAGGCCTAAGCTCTCATAACTGAACGTTTCTGAGCATTCACAGCACCCCTCTATAAAAGACCAGCCTATCATCCCAAGTGAAAGCTCTTTGCAGTCTGACCTGAATATCTGTCTGAATGGGCACCCTGGCAGGGCAAGATAGCCGTGTCTCCTGTCACAGTTCCATTAATGAGACATTGAGTAGTCCCTGGTATTTCTGTTGTCTGCAGGCCAGGATACTTTTTGTCTACAGGTCACAGTGGCTGGTAGTCCCCACATTTAGCTGTTATTTTACCACCTCAACCAGATTTATGCCTAACAATAGAAAGAAAACTCCAAATGATGGCTGGTTACTTGCTAGCAGAATAGACAGCCACAGACAAAACTTATAATCATTTGGCTGGTGGCTGATGTTACAGTTACTTTTGATTGTTCACAACACACTGGTATTAGTCTACTTGTAGTTTTAATGTTTAAGTCATTCTTCTGTGCCAAAGCTGGTAAAAACAATGTATGAATAAGACAACAAATGCCAAGACCATGTCCCATGAGGCATATAAATCTGAGCTTGACTCGAGACATGAAAATTCATGCCCAACCTGACCATAACCTATAATATTTCTGTCCAAATCTGTACGAAGCCTGAGGGGTTTTTTAGCTTTTTGTGACCGCAAAGCCTAAAACTTTGGCAAACAGGAGCATTTTTGTAACTGTGATTTGAACCTGTACCCATGAAATTCAGAAAGAAATTTGGCGTGACCCCACCAAAATCATCCAGTCAGGTCCCATCAGATTTGACCAGAAATGTCAAGCTCTTGTGCAGAATATTTCATATGGCCTTCACAGAACCATTTCATCTGGGGAGCAAAGTTTTGTCACTGATTTGAATCCCAGAAAATCTGCCCAGAGGAATGGTGCACTCCTCTATCAGTTATTTTGTGAATGATTTTGTTTCTCTCCTTTTTATTATTATTATTTTTTATTTAGCAGAGTACTATATGCTAACCTTGTTAATTAATATAGGTTATTCTTCATCTATTTATATTGAGAGAATTCATCTTTAAAACAAAGCATATAAACAAACACAAAAGCTACTAATTAGTGGTGCATGATACAGATACTCTCTCTTTGAAGACACTAATGCAGGATTGATGTCCTGTTCAGGAATATCATGTTTACACCCAGCATTAGTTATAATTAGTATAATTCATATTCAATTATTCCTCCCTGATGGTAAAACAACTGTGTCACACTACAAACAGCAAAGTCGATGCTTGTCATTTTCAGCTGCAGCCTTAAATCGTTTTAAGTAATTCCCTTATAGGCACAAGATATTTTTAAATTTACAAAGCTTCTGACATAGCTACTCTGCAAAACCATGGCACCCCAATATTTTATGCAGTGACCCTTCATAGAGTCTAGAGTAGAAATGTCAAGATTCTATCAGTTGGAAGTATGTGTGTGAATATCAAACTGATGTACCCTGCACAAAAATCTACTGCTGGACCAATGTAAACTCTTGTGTAGAGGTTGGCCTTATTCGCCTGATAGAAACCCAGTTTATGATCTAAATGTAAACACAGGGGTATTCCTATCACAAAGACACTGAAAACATTGCCTTTTCAGTTTCAAAAACGTTGACTACTAAAAAAAAAAAAAAACACTGAAAATGTGTGACAGCAAAATATGAGGCTTAAATTTATCTTCAAGTTGAAGAAAGTTTGTTTGGAATTCTATGAGGATTTTTTTTGTCAACAATGGACTAACCCTGGCTTTTGAGTTATGTCAGCCCACTCTATTATTGATTGATCTACAAGTACTTGTGAATACATATCATATGTTCACTTGTAATAGAGGCACTCAGAAAATTAAATAAGCAAACAAATAAACCCTTGATGGGGCTTTAATGTTTCTACATCAAGAAAATAAAGAGTCTAGAAAGAGTTTCATCCTACAAAGGGGATGCCTTCTTTGAAAATGATAATAATGAAATAATCAATGAAGTCTCATGGTGAGTGGACACCTGAAGCTAAACATGCCATATACCATTAGAGACTGAGGGTTTAACTTGGGTGTTGTATATAGGCTTGATGCAACAATTCATGGAACTTTATGGTTTCCCAATACTTGATGAATCAAACTTGACCTGTAAAACAAGTTTCATACCAAGATTACAATTCAAAATAGAAAAACACCCCAAAAGGTGAAAGAGAAAACAAAGACACGCAATGCAGCTATATTGTCATCTTACCAAGCACTCCTGTCCCTGAGATACCAGCAAGTGTCCAGATTCCACAATTGTGAGAACAATTTCAGGTTTACTGTCATCTGCCTTGATCACCTAGTGAATATAGAAGATATTACATAGTGACATATCACAGAATATTAAGCCTTTTTTTCAAATGTTTTGGCTAGACATTTGGCTAGATTTTTGTTCAAATTCAATTATGATTTCTACATTGTTTTTTTGTTTGTTTGTTTTTTGGCAAGTTTATGGGAATCACAAACTAGGGTTTAGGCCCACTGTTTACACACCTTATTACTTTCCACTACATTTCTGTCTGGAACAAGTAGCCTATAATTTTAAGAACAGTCTTGTCCTCTTTCTAGAAATTTGCATCAGTAGCTTTCCTCAAATCCTCCTTCAGAAGTTGGCTCCCTCACTGAACAGAAGCAGAGCTTACCAATTCCCAAAGCACACAGTGACAAATACAAAAGGTCCTTCATTCATATTCTTACAGGCCTGATGAATGCTGCGCTCCGGGATGTTTTGTTCCTACTGTTACAGATGTTTGTCCTTTTTATGTTACTTTGATAAGGATACTACTGGATTATGGAAATAGCTACTCATGGAAATCTGTTTTTGTGTCTTCAAATGGCATTTGAGTATTAAGCTAGAAGTTTTAAATCAGTCTGATCATTTTGATTAAGTTAATGTAAGACTTTGTAAGTGATACATGAACTGCCATGTGAGTACTAAAACTGAACTTAAAGAAAGGTGGAAATCACTAGAGGGTAATGACCAAGATCACCCCCTGGAAAGACCATAGAGTTCAAACATCCTATCAGTCTACAAGAACCATGTCCAACTAACTATAAATGCAACAGCTTCAAATTTTGTTTTTGTGACTATATATCATCTGTCTTTGGTCTCTGAGTCCATGATTAATATTGGGTGTTCAAATGGGGGTGATGTACAAGACAATGGAATGATCAGATTTTTTTTTAATTGGTAGAATTTCAATTTATTTCATTAGATGGAACCCAAGACTTTTATTTCTACTTAATTGAATTATAATTAAAGTAACAAGGGGCATCCTATTGCTCACAACAGCATGCAAAAATAACTCCGTTGCCCAATTCAAGGTTAGCTACATTATGACTCATGGAATGAAGCTAACCACCCATAACTAACTATCTGGGTGAAAGTCCTATTTCCGCAGATACAATGGAACGTCAACGCGCGGGAGAATGAAACTAAGCAAAAACATTACTAGCCAGCCAGTTAGCTAGCGAAATATAACGTTAGTTAAGCAAGTTTGAGTTACCTTCCACTGTTTGTCCCCTTCTTCCGTGGAACTTGGCACAAAACGTCCGAAGCGTTTCAACGTCCACGTTAGAGTCGTAGTCATTTTCAGCAGCCTGGTTATTTATCAGTATCTTCAGTCGAGCCCGATGTCGGGCGTTTGTCTAAGTTTCCTTGACATTTGCCCAATGAGTCTGCAGCTAAAGGGAAAGGAGAGCGCGCAGCCTGATGTGTATCCTAGCAACCACGGCTAGCGGTGGTGCTGTCATGCATTCGATTGCGCTCAGAAGTCGCAACAACAACAACAACAACAACAAACAATTGACAGTCCGAATCTCGGGTGGAACGGTACGCCAGCACGCCAGCACACACAGTGGACGGTGAGCAGAATTTTCTTTGCATTAGTTTACACTTTATAAAACGTTATTTTAGTAGATTCGTAGTTAATGTGTTGTGAAAACGTTCTGTAACAGCACTGTCATAACGTCAGCAGGCAAAAGCGGCCGTCCGTGTTTGCCGCGCAATAGCATAGCATTTAGGCAAATCAGATGTCTGTTTTCATACTCATTGCTGCAGCAATTTTTCACTAGCAGTCGCTAGCACATTACCCTTCATAAAGTTCCTAGTTCTACATTACTAAGTAGGTATAAGAAAAGTAGTACACCTACTTGTAACACCTGTTCAAACACTTGTTTTGTGGCCTTGATAACGAATCAACAAGCTCATTTGTGGCAGCTAATGTTATAACATGCTGCCACCCATTGGGTATTATAGTTATGTGGATGTGATGGCTTTCCTCTCAAATATACTTTGTCTCATATCACATGTGAACATGTCATCTACCAAAACAAACCAGGCAAGTTTTATTTTATTTATTTACTTTTATTCATTCATTCATTCATTCATTCATTTATTAGAACAGGCCGTGCCACCATCTTTAGCGTTTCTAAATTCCCCATTGTAAAGTGGCGGAGTGCACCGTCTTATTCTATATTCAAAAGGTCTTTGCCATTAATTACCTATGGCGGCCCTCCACAGTCTAATTTGTCCCGCCACAGTTTCACAATGAACCTAAAGTAAATATTTTTCACATTTCTCATAATAACAGAAAAGATTTCTAACGTTGTGTTGTGTGCCGTTACTTCAGAAAAGCATCTCTCACTATTTGTCGCGACCTGTCACAAATAAAACATCACCAGCCACAAAGTGATTTTTCTACTTTTTGGAGTTCCGTATCATACATTCAACTACAGGTTGAATTTACGACTCACAATGGGAGGTCGGAGCTGACGAGGAGTACGTGAATGCAGCAGCAGTAAGGAGGGAGGAAGAAGTTCGCATTAAACATTAAAAGTTAAATGCGACTGTTTGTAAAGCCCATGCATTTGCCCGGCCATGGTTTCACGTGGGCATGCAATTCATATAACCGACGACTTGCGACACGTGTGCGCACACACTCCAGCGTATAATCGATACTTGGGATCGGTCGGTCGGTCTGTCTCTGTCTCTCTCTCTGCCACAGTCTCACTGTTATCCTGTGGGAAACACTAGTCCCTTTACTGTAACTAACCCAGGAAAAGACAACACTTTTGCCATATCCTACTACGATATCCAAAATCTCATCTAGCCTTACATCATGATATCGATAAATTATCGATATACTGCCCAGCCCTAATTCCCTGCACAGAAAAGCAGACAATAAAAATTAACCTTCCATCCATCCACTTTAGTTGTTCATCCAGTCAGCGTTCTGGTGTCAACATCAGCCCACACACCCTTTTCCCCAGCAACTTCCTCTAGCTTCCCTGAGAGCATTTCCAATTACTCCCAGGCCATTTGGGAGATGTAATCCCTCCTGTGTATCCTGGGTCTATCCCGAGGTGTTCTCCCAGTCAGTGAAGAGGGAGGGGAGGAGGGGCATACTTCCTAGATACCCAAACCACCTCAGCTAGCTTTTGTCAGTGTAGAGGAGTCAGATACTGAACATTTATTAGCTGTCTTGTGTTCCAACATGGTGCTTTTATGGATAGCACATGGCTGGAACATAAGTTCAACACTGCTCTGCCCCGTTCCCTTTGCCCAACAGGCACTGCACCAGGTGCTACCCTTTACCCACGAGGGAGTGGTCCCACACTACTGTGCCTGGCAGCCATTGTTGCTGAAGAGCGGAGGACCCCCAATATGGTCTCCTCTAAGGCATCTTATGTCATTTGAAAGCACTCTGTGTCACCGGATATACATGAATTAAGGATGTGTGTAACGGACCGAGTCAGTTACGGAGGTAGCAATTAATTGATATTTTGATATCGCTACATATTTGATATTTACTGTTTATATTGCATCGGGGTCAATTGCACAGCTTGGGATAAAGAAAACGCACTTAGGTATTTTTGAGTGTATTTGTTGTATTTATTGAAAGAATGTTTTAAGTAACTTTTCATAGCATAGCAAGATTACCGGAGGTTGTTCCGCCTCACATCCTAGGAGAAAAGTAAGAGTTATAGTCAGACAAGGATAAATTAGACCACTGTTATGTGTCGCTAATCTCTTGGATGTATTCGGTATGTTAAAGACTATCGTTGCTATATTCTGTTTAACTGTGTAAAGCGATGGGAAACTTATCTCTGCCTTTTCTCTTGTGCTCCCCAGGTGTGTTCGGGCAAAAGACTTCCCGGGGGGCCCGCACACCATTCACAGTTCCGGGGAGGGTTAGACAAAGTGGGAGGAGGGCGGATGGAAATATAGTGTGGTATTATTGTAGTATGTATTTATATATCTTAAGATTTGTGTATTTTGTAAATATTTATTAACCGTTTGGGGTGTTTGTGAATATACAGGGATGTTTTACTGTAAATATTATTTGTATAGTTATCCTGTAAAAATGTGTGTTACCCGTAGAGAAAATGGTTTACTCCCGTCAATTACGGTGACAGCAAAGTATAAAAAGCGGCCAGTCTGTTCCAACGGAGTGCTGGTTGGAAGGAATTGTGAGCGGTGCACGGTGGAGGAGAAAACAAACAAACAAACAAACAAACAATAAATGCCACATGTATGGGCTTACAAAAAGTTGGCTTTGCTTCTTTTTGTCGCCGTGACTGCTAGGCCAGCCTAACAATGTGACAGGAAAGAAGGAAGACTCCCCAATTCACATCCTTTAAAACCTTTAATATTTTCTGTCATGTCCTACTTAAACTGTCACTTAATCTTTCTCTGTACTCTTACAACCTACACAAGATCCTTGCACTCTGTCACATATTTTGGTCTTATTTTTGAGGTACCCATGCATGACCCTTGGCTTAAAACCACTAAAATACTAGCTGGCTTTGGCTAATGAAAGCTGATGTAAGCACACAGTTCACTCTGTGTAAATGTAATTCATTTTGTTTGCAACGCTTTTGCATTTTTGAACTGATTGCACGAGCACAACCCCAAAATATCAACAACAGATGTGTTTTTCTCCATGTTCAGCATGTCAGGTGACATGAGCACTGAACCTTACCACCAAATGGACAGGGTTTTCAGCATTGGTGCAGACTGTTATGTCAACATCTTCTCGATTTAAAAATGTCTGCCAGGACGTATTAGTCATCATAGGCTATAGAAAGCTTCCTACGCTGTGGTTTTAACACACTGTGTCTTCTAAACTCAAAAAAATCTAATCAAATAAAATAAAAATACTTGTAGCTTGTATTTCAATCAGGAGAGACTAATTTGAATGAACAAAATGAGATTTTTCCGAATAAAATTAAACATTTATTGAACATAGAGAAGAGATTTGAATAAAGCTCCAGCAGACAGTTGATACTATTTGAATAGGGTGTGAGGATGATTCCCTTGAGAATGGTGCCTAGGATTTCCCCCTGTGTAATCCTCTGGAGGCTTTATGTTGGTGGTGGTGAGGAGGCGATGGGGCGCCTGAACGAGCTGGAGCAGAAATGACAGAGCAAACACAAAAGGAATGAGGTATGCTGAAAGACAAATAGGTGAGTGGAAGCAGAGATTCTGATTGGTTCTCTGAATGGTTTATATGGACAGGCAGATGAGCTGATAGGTCGCCTTAGAAGGTAACTTAGAAGGGAGTCCCTTAAAAGGAATAGAAAAAATATGAATGAACCGATGAGAAATGAAGCTGGCCCTGATAGGATACAAAGCCTGCAGAAAATTGGGACAGATTCTGATAGGTTAGTGTGGAAGGAGAAGAGTCATTGAATGAGCCTGTGAAGACAATGGAGATAGTCTCCCAAAATGAACTTAAATTAGAACTATATTACAGCTCTCTTGTTATGATGTAGCTTATCTTTAAATAAATAGCAAAGTTGACAGAAATACTTTATCTTTCTGCTCAGGTTTAACTCAGATTGGTTCCTTAAGCTCTGTGCTCTCTTACCATTGTAATGGCTCACTTGTCACTGAGAAGTCAAATAGATTTTCAGGTTTTCAGAAATTGGTAAAAGCAGTAACAACCAGCATTTAACTCTGGCTGAGTGAAAACCCCGTAAACCTGAAAATTCAACTTTTTAGGAACTAAAAAAACTTCCTTGTTTTTAGCTTGACAATTGCACATTTTGAGTTTATCAAATTTGTTACATAAATATTTAGCAAAACCAAGGGTTGTGAGGTTGTGTATTTCCGAATCCACAGAGGTGCATGTAATCATTAATTTGAAGTTAGAACATGAAAATCACCACAATTGGAATAACACAGTTTTCAGCCAAGAGCACCTGCAGTATTATAGTGAGTGGACAACCAGTGCTTACAGGTTAGTACACTGGAGGTGGAATACACTCAAGTTGAAAAGCAAAACACTGGGTAGAATATAAGTGCATTAGCAGTGCTACAATTGGCCTACATTTCATTATGTGAAAGTTTTAAAATAAGACTAACATTTTGCATTCTATGTTGACAAACAGTCCATTTAGTTATTTTTACGTTTAAAGTTGCTTAAAATATAAATAAATAAAGATTGTTATTATTATTATTATTATTATTATTATTATTAGTAGTAGTAGTAGTAGTAGTAGTAGTAGTATAAATATGGGGTGAAAGGGAAAAGGCAGAGGGGAGAAGAGGATCTTACTCTGGCAGAATGCCCACATCTAGGACATCACATTAATTACATAAGAATTGCAGATGAAAATTGAACCACTAGAGGGAGCAACAAACTGTGATTTCTACAAAAATAAGAAATAAATTAGACAGTATTTTCAAGTGAGTGTGTTTCAATGTTCCATGGACAACATTTGACATCCAACTGGCTAGCACTGCTGTCAGGCTCACTGTTACCTGTCAGCGAATTATTTCTTGACATTTCCGATGCTGAAGCATGTTAAAAACCAAGACATGTAAAATTAATTGCACAAAGTAGTTACTTAGGTTTGGCTGACCTAGAATCTAAAAATACATGATTTGTGCCTGGAGAAACTGTTGCTAAACACCATCCTGCCAGTTGTTTCCCCACAACTGGGCCCCCTGCATTTCACCTATAAGGCTAAGAGGGGTACAGAGGACGCTGTGGCCTGCCTGCTGCATCTCTTTCAGCACTTGAATTCTCCAGGCACCTTCATCAGGATCCTCTTTGTGGACTTCAGCTCTGCTTTCAACACCATCCAAAAGCATGTGATGATCCAGAAGTTTCCATCTCAACACCCCCTCATTCCCCACCCCCCTCGCTGTTTGATTCATCTCCTGCACAATTTCCTCAGTGACAGGCTGCAAGCTGTGCAGGTAAGCACAACCACATCACCTGCACTTTCCACAAACACTGGAGCACCGCAGGGTTTTGTGCTGAGCCCTTTTCTGTACACGCTATACACCAATGACTGCAGCAGCCCCTCACCCACCACCACCTACCTCAAATACTCAAACGACACAGCCATTATTACTCTACTCACAGATAACAACTCCACTCTATCACAGCACTGTTGCACGCTTCACTCAGTGGTGTGAGGACAATCAACTTCACCTCAGTGTCAACAAAATGAAAGAAACAATAATTGGTACCCACTCACTTCAGCACCCAATCATCATCAGTAACGAAACAGATCAAATGGTTGACAGCTTCACGTACAGTATATCGGACTGACAATGGACAACAAAATCAGCTTCGACCAGCACACAAATGGCATTCAAAAAAAGGAGCCAGCAGAGACTGTCAGCCATCCACATACTCAAAGTACTCTATTTTGCCTTAATTGAAAAATTAAGTTTCTTGTTGTGATGTAATGAAATTCTTTAGAGAAAAACTTGATCTGCATAAGCTAAAT
>OMKZ01036107.1:6802-19037 GCA_900302535.1 Neoniphon sammara | reverse complement strand
GCCTCATCACCGAGGGGGATGTCACCCCGAGCGAGGAGAGCCCCCCAGGAGCCATCGACGACGGGCCGCCGGATCAAGGTGCGCAAGGAGCCAGCGGTGGTGGTGGTTCCCAAAATGGTTTCCCAGACCAGCAGTCAGGGTTTATAAAGTTGGATGGCATTGATCAAATTCTGCCGGACGACGAGAGACTATATCAGGCTGGGTTCATGCACAGACAGTTTGGAGCAATGCTTCAACCGGGGGTCAACAAGTTCTCCCTGAGGATGTTTGGAAGTGAAAAGGCGGTTGAACGGGAACAAGAGCGGGTTAAATCCGCTGGATTTTGGATAATTCACCCATACAGTGATTTCAGGTAAATTTTGACACTTTACACATGCGCTCCCAACAACCAAGCGTTTGGAATGAAGCATCACCTCACTATTCTCATGAGTATGTGTGTGCACAAGCCCATAGTTGTTTTTATCATCACTGTTTGTTTTTTTCTAATCATTGTTTTTAAGAATTCACAATCTCATGAACAGCCCATTCATTGTTCTTACAACACTTTGACCAATCAGCTTATGCCTTAACATTAAATTATGTAATTTTACAGAGATAGATTAAAAATCAGTAACTTGTTTTACAGTCTGTCTTAAAACTCTTTTATCATTCTGACCGTACCCCAATATCAAAAAGTGAAATTTCACACAGCCTACAGGCCTGATAGCAATTAGATTCACTAGTTTCAGAATATGTCCATATCAAGATGCCTGTTGGCAGAGGCTATTGTGTGTGCTGTGTGATGGAACAGCCCAAACCACACAAGCTTTGCTAATTATCTGGCTAACCTGGTCAAATGACATCTAAACACATGCATTATTGAAACACTTTAGTGTTTTCTATCCTCTCCTTTTCATTTGAAAAAATGGTGCTCCAGGGATGTCCTTTATCTTTGATCAATACTAGTGATGAGGCCTTCCATGCATCAGCTTTAGCTTTGTATATTGGTTTTCTTATTCATTTCTGGTTTCATGCATGACATTTTCAATTGGAGTAGGGTTAAAACATTTTATTTGACCTACAAGACCAAACCCCAGTTACTAAATATCATGCTACATTATGAGGCTACATCAACAGTAATGCAGTGTTTCTCTCTCTAGTCCAGTTACAAACTACATCTGCACAACTGAACAGCACTATTAGCACTCCTTTGTTGTCTTGCAGATTCCTTTCTGTTGTTATTAAGTAGTGCCCTTGAGTGTGTCATTGGCCATATGCATCTGATTCACATCACAGAGGTGGCTCTGATCTGTTAAGCAAGATGGGGTGTAAAGGCCCTCATCCTTCCTTTAAGGATGATAAAATGGCTTTGATGCTGTGCTTTGAGACAACAGGTGAAATTAAACTGTGTACCTGAAATGTATACTTACATCAGATCTGTACAGACGTTTTCATTCACATTTTTAACAGAAAAAAATGACAGTGATCTGTTTGTCTGTATTTCCTCCAATTTACAGCCAAAGTAATGCTGTGGGGCTGGAAACATTTGTTGTTTTTTTTGTTCTTATTAGATGATTTACATGACATTGGCTGATGTAACAAATAGTGTTGAATTGCACTATATTTAAATTTGTTAAACATTTTAATAAGCCTAATTACACTGATTATTTTCATCATATCTGATTCACATGAATGATCAAATGAGGGATAAATGCTTTTGATCAGTTGTATAAAGCAACTTATGCTCATATAAGATGCTCACTTCAACCAAGCCAGTCAAAGCAAATTTGAAAATTGAATGTTAGAATTCACTTGACCACTTCCTTATTTCTTCCCTCATTCACACAATGAATTTTAGAATAATTAGGACAATATTACAAGTAGGTAATGAAGCTTACCTTTTTTAATTGAGGACATTTTCCTCTAGTCAAACAATTCAGGCAAAGCCATTGTATTACAAGCTGTGTCAACCATGACATTTAGTTTCCCAGTGAAATTGCTATGATCTTGTTCTTTAAATCATGTGCAGATGTTGATGTGAAAGGGTATAGAGCTGGATTGTAACATAGATCTCTCCCTGTCCTTGACATTGAATCCTGTCTATCCCATTTGGCTTTTTATCAGCAACACTGGTGCAGTGACATTATATAGAAGCTATCACCTGCCACACAAGTGTGTTTTACTATAGCCTCAAGAACAAGGTGTCTGGCTCTGAGAGACAAATGAGTCCAGTTTAGTGCGGATAGCAGAGAGGCCTAGGGTGCGAGTGGAGGGGGTTCAGTAAGAATTCCCCCTGAACAGCCAAATTTATCTACTTTTTGATCCAGTGGCTAAATGAAGATATAAATGTTCTGTGGTTTTTAAGATCAGAGGATGTTTTAGGCTAAAATTTGTATTTTAGTTTTTTTTATATTTGTATTTTGGAGAATCCTGTGTCACTTGGCTTCAGCTGTCATGAGAAGTAATTACTTTTTCATTTGACTGTGCATGTGTTTGTGTGTGTGTGTGCGCGTGCGCGCACATGTGTGCGTGCATTCTTGTACATGCTCGTGCCTGTTTGTATGTATGATCATACGTTTTCATGTGTGTAGAGTGAGAATGCAAGAGACAAAGGGAGATGTTCATTTGAGAGGATAAATGGAAAACAGTCTGAGGCCTAGGCATCTCCTTACACAATTGACTAAATTAACGTAAACTGGCCATACGTTTGACCACAGACAATCCAGTCTGTGTGTCCAATAGCACACAGTGCCACACAGAACACAACTGAACCCCTCTCTCCTCATCAAACTCACCTCTTTTGTCCGCCTGGTCTGCATTTCCCTCCTAGATTTCATATAATGAAATATTCCCCCTTCCCCCAATGAGTAAGTGAGACATGAAATGATTAGATGTGCTGTGTTTGAATCCTGTTCAGTTCATACATTACTCTAACAGTATAATAATAGGACTGTATACTGCAACAAGCAGCGTGAAATGATATCAGTGCTACATAGCATTTTCAGCATTCCATATTCGAGCCATGCTGAGGCCCAAAGACCTGGTGCGGGTCAAACGTTATGCTCTCTGATTGGTTAATTCAGCATTGAAAGCATTTAATTTACTCTTGGCTTTTCTTATTAGTATTTTGCCAGTGTTTACTCAGTCAAAACCTGGAAAACTGCACAAACCTGCAGTACATATTCTAGCATTCCTAACATACTAGGATTGTAGGGAATAAAAAACAACATACTGAAAGAGTATACAGACCCGTTAACTCTATTTGCCATCACCACACACCATTTGGGCAGGGTAGTGATACATCATATATTAGACAGCCATTTCTGTTACGCTCCTCCCAAGCCGTTGTACTCCCTCTGATCCCCTCTGCTCTCTTACTCAGTGTGTTAAATGTCAGAAGGGAGGCTGGTTTAGGGGTTGGGGACAATGTCCTGTAACTGAAAGGTCAGAGCTTCGGGAACAGCCGTTCCTTTCAAAGCGTCTTCAAGCATGACACTGAACCTCTTTCTGCTCTTTGGGCTCGGTTCCTTGCTGTGCTCCTCGGACACCTCCAATGAAATGCATGCACATATTGACTGTCTCAGTGGGATATAAATAAAGAATACAGATGAAGATAGTGTGCTCTAAAATTCCTAAAAAAAATATCAGAATGAGGTTAGCCACCCACTTGTTCTAGGTTTGAGGGAGGATATTACGATATATTGCCATAATTAAACATTTTGGCAAGCTGAGAGCAGTTCCCTTGTTGTACAAGCGCTCAACTCTATGATTACGTAATCACTCAAATCTACAATTAAAACCACTTTAGATGCTGAATCACCGCTGAATGATGTGGCGCTTATTTAGGAGAGTAAAATTTTGAGTCTGCCCCTCAAATGATTCTCGCATGGTTTCTCTGACGGTGGCGGTTCATTCACAAAATGCAGAGGACAAGATACACACACACACACACACACACCCAAGCATGCAGAAACACACACATTTAAGGATGGAAGGCCCATTTTTCCCACTACCAGACTGAAGAGTTCGAAAGCCATGATATCATTTTAGCAATATAAAAGCAATTTCAAAGACAATTTGAAAGTCACTGTTTTGAATGTGAGACTGAAAAAAATAAACTTCATGTCAGTCCGTTGACACAGCATTGTTGCCACGGGATACGACCAGTATTTCAAAATTGAAGTTAAAGGAGATTCTTGATATTGTGAGGCATTCACTCAAAATCAAGATGAGAAACAGGGGGGAGATGGCTGCAATTAAAGTACACAAGGAGATGAGGAGGACCATTTAATGGGCACGAGGAAGAGAAAGGTCTCTGTGACTAAAAACTTTATTCCCATGTCTGCATCAAAGCTTTGGCACTATAAGCTCAAATTAGAGTGTCACAAGGAGTCACATAGTCATCACTGTGCCGGAATTCAGCAATATCTCCTCTTGTCAAGTACTGTATAATACTAAGAAGCAGGGGAGGAGCAATATCTTCAAGGGAAAAGAGGGATTAAAAATGGCATCATAATCCAATCTTCAGCCTCATTTCCAGATCCAAAGCTGAACAGCCTCCTTCGTTTCTGAACAAGCATCTTGCAGTTGGAAGAGGTGGTCAGTTAACTGGCCAGCCAGAGGGGGACTGCGCAGTGACCGACTTTCTTTTCAAAATGAGATGTCTATCATGTGAAAAAGGTCACACCAGTTCTGACAAGATGACTGATTTGTGTTCAGCTTTTTTTTAAAGGTGTAAGAAGTTTTTACTGTCCTTGTTCAAAAAGAATCTCATATATAATCAGAGTAGGTCTGAACAAACCTAATTAAAATATCAAAATTGCAATATGGCCAAATGCAATATCCAAATTGCAGGAGCCGCAATTTTTTGATGTACGTAAGATGTTTGACAAAATTCCATTTGTAAATGAAGCACTGTGGTGCTACAGAGCTGTCCTGGCCAACAAATCATATTCTCCAGATGCTAGAAAACATGTTTGTTTGATACAGACCCTAAGAATCACATCATCATCATTTTAATAGTTTTTCTTTCCAGTGAAAATGAAAATTATGATGCAAAATTTTGCTTTCCCACTAAATTCATGAATCTTTTAACAATCACAATATCTGTCAAAACAATCAATTTTTTTTTTTACCATATCACCCCTAATTCAGAGGGTTGATAGGGTAATTGATCAGTAACGATGATGCAATGATTACTTCAGCAAGTGTTGAGATTACTGTCTCTCAAAAGTCACATTTTTGCCCACCCTCTGTTTGAGCAGCGCTGAGAGACTTGTCAGTGTTATTGCAATTCCTGGGCCACCGATAGAGGTTGATAAAAGTCATCTATTCCTTAATGCCCCTTTAAAAGGACAAGAGAAAAATAGTCCTTAAAATGACAATCCTCTGACAGACTGGATCCTTTATACTCGAGAAATGGCGTATGATGAAATTCAGGTGATGATTTTCTTTCCCAAAATGGTTAGAGCCCTTTGAATGGACTGCATCAGCGGATAGATTTTGCAGTGTTCCAGACAAATAATGCATTGCAATATTAGCATGCGGTCCTCTGACCATCAAGTGGCTTTTAATTATCTTGTGTTCCCGTACCCAAAGGACACATCTGTTGGAAAGTCTTCCACATTTCCCCGGAGAGGCAGAAAGGAAGATGTCGCACATTAGAACTTTTGTTGCAGTGAAGGCTCTATTAAGCTCCCCGCTCTCCTCCGGAACAACGCTGCCAACACTATCAGAAAGAGAGGTCAGCTGTCCTGCGGTTTCTGTCAATCAGTCCAGTCCTTCTGCAACAGTCGGGGCGAATCCTTCCACCCTCTCTGCAAACTCCACAATTTCATCGGCCTTTTATTCTTCCTGCACACCCAGTGCCATTTCCCAAAAGACACTTACCTCGGCGGTGGGAAAAAATGAATCTTCTGAAAAGACATCTTACAAATTCATTTTGCTCTCTGTCACCTTTGTAGAGGAATATATTAAAGAAGAAAGTAGAGCAGATTTTGTCAGCAGAGTGCACATTAAGGCTGTAATTTTGTTTGAGGGAAAAGTAACGCTTCTAGGCAAATATAAGTGATGGCTCCTGAATACCTTTATGTTACCTATTAATTTAACTTTTTATTAATTCTAACTTTCTTAATTACAAATTTTCTGCACTGATTTGGTCTCTTAAGTACTTCACACTTCACGGTTTATATTAAGTTCTTTAATAGCCCAAATTGACAAAACTTTTGCATGTCTTGCTATAATATTTGTCTTGTTGATTTGTGCATTGAAATGTCTCCAGCGTCAAAAGCCTGTAAATGATCTGTGTTGAATTTTAACACATCACTTAGTATAGACTCGCATCAGCCTTTCTGCAATAAATTACATGTGCAAGTCACATTGTGCAAAATAAGTTGATGTAGGCTTCATAAAGTGTTAGTGATGTGAATATCATCCAGTGTGTAAGCAGTTTGATTTTCTCACAGACGCTGATTCCCGCTACAGGCTTGTCTTGAAGGTACACTCACTTTGCTCGGGGATGTACATGTGTATCTGAGTGTGTGTGCGCGCGCTTTGTGTTTGTGAGAGTCAGATTAAATAACATTCTCTATTTCAGTCAGGTTGATTATGGTTGATGTGAGGGTATGTTTTGCTATTGATTTGTTTGGGTCTTGTGGGGCCTCTCGCTTTCCATTTGTAGATTTAATGGAAAAAAGAGATGGGGAAACATGGCTGGAGTGATGGTGGTTCCCCCCTCGGTGAAGGGGCAGTAGAAGACAGTTTGTGTGCTAATTTTTTTCAAAAATGAAGGTGAGGCGCTGGGCCGGGGAAGCTTCGGTAGAAAAGAATAAAGTTCATACAACATTTATTGACAGTTTTTCGATCCAGTGAGTCTTACTGAGAAATGTAGATAAATTACAGAGGATCCATATTGGATCAAAACGGTATCAATACAAGAGTACGCGGGCTTTACTCTTCTCCACACTAGAGAATGTTAGCAGGTTGTCATTCTACCAATCTGCATAAGATAGCGAGAAATTACCAAAGGTATGATGCTAAATGGGATGAATGACACTCAATTCCTTTTGGTC
This sequence comes from Neoniphon sammara, assembly GCA_900302535.1. Lineage (NCBI taxonomy): Eukaryota > Metazoa > Chordata > Actinopteri > Holocentriformes > Holocentridae > Neoniphon > Neoniphon sammara. The sequence continues at coordinate 11,988 of OMKZ01036107.1, read as the reverse complement.
TCCCATTAAATAAGTCCTGCTTTAATTTAGTGAGGGTAAAACACGGGGATTACAGACTGTTCTGGCTGGGCCTGAAAGTGGGGTAATCAAAATAGGCTGCTGTGTTCATCCATGAATATTAGGAGCCAAGAGATTATTACAGCACAATTTATTTAATGGAGGGAGCCCAGGGAGGATATGGGTGGCCGGTGGGGGGAAGGTTGCTTGTCATCATGATTGAAATGTACCCTGTGACCTCGGCACACTTGTGTGGGAGTGTGAAACTGGGACACGTGATCACACCCTTAGGCGAATGGACACTTTTTTTTTCTTTTTTTTCGCATGTCCATGATTTTTTTCCCTCCTGATATGTCATTTAATTCAGCTCTACATATTAGACAGAGAGCTGAGTTTAACCTTGGCAAAGTGATGGTAATCTCAGGGTGAGATTATATTGATTGATTGGACATCATATACATTTTGAAAATGGGAAAGGCTGCTGGAACCATTTCCTGGGAAGTGCTGCATGTCACCCAGCTGGTATTTTTGATGTATTTTTGTCACCTGACAAATGCAGTGTTGTGTGTCCTTCCCCCTCCACCGTCCTCTGCACTGCAACATCAATTTATAATCTCTCCAGGTGGATACACAACCCCAGTCGGCCCAGACCCATTCTCAAGTTTTTTCTCTTTTAACACTTTTCAGTATCAAATGTATTTTCCTGACACCAGACATCTGTGATTATTGTCCCGCTTACCTGTGGTAAATATGTCAGCTTCACTTATCTCAGCGTTTCAGGTGGGATGATGATTTTTTTTTTTTTTTCCAGAATTCATCACCCCACAGTCAAGTTTAAAGTCCCAGGCTTATGCCTTGTATGTGACATTTGAGTGACCAAGAGCTCTGTAGGAAATTCTGCATTCTGGTTGACACATTGTGCCTCTGGCAATGCCTGCCACAGCTGACGGAGGAAATGCTTTTTCATTCAGCACCACACCCTATTCTAGAAAAAAAAAAACATAAATACTGAGTGAACAAAATATTAAGAGTGCCTGCTGTTTCCATGAAATGGACTGACCCTGATCCCTTATTGATTTCACCTGTTTAATCCACTTCAGTCATGGAAGGGAGATGGAGATAAAAGGGAGGAGACAGGTTAAAGATGGATTTCTAAGCTTTGTGACACTTGAGATAGGAACTGTGCAAAAGGGGGTTGTAACTAAATATGAGCAAGGCGGTTCTACTAACTCAGTGTACTGTAGGTCAACATGAAATTCAAAAGAAATAGCTTATTATACTTTTTTTCTGACCTGCAGTACAAACAGAAATTTGCCCACATTCTAGTGGCCAGATAAATGGCTGATTGTAAATCCCATGTTACATTTTACTCTGGCATTTGACTTAAAATCAGTGCTAGTCAAAAAAACAATCACCATCATCACAGGTTCCACAGGTGTAATCTAGCCGTAATACCTTAGACGGCATCCTTTACTGTGATTATGGGCACTAAAGTGTTTCAGGCTTTTGCATCACCATCAAATGCCCTCCTGGGTATCAATGTGTTTTTGCCACAGGTACTGAAACATTTCGTCCAATGAATTGCACATACAAAGGAATAAAAACTGGAGAAATCAGGAAAGATCACTGGCTAGCTTCCTAGCTGCCACATAAGTTGACATAACCAAGAAAACACAGTGAAGTATGGGGATTGTTCCCTGTGCTGTTTGACCAGTGAGATTGCTCAGATTAAACGATCCACTGTAGGCTTGGAATAATTTTTAGGGTTCAAACCCCGCAGGAGTAGAACCCTATTGTATCTGTTAGGATTATTATTGTTTTTCTCTGCTAAAAGTGTCAGAGGCTCAGCAAACATAAGTCCTAGACCAGCCAAATTCTGTAGGTGGGTTCCAGTGCACCCCTGCCTGTACCCTCTCCATCGTCTACCCCAACTACAGTTACAGTTACAGTTGGCATTTAGCAGACGCTTTTATCCAAAGCGACGTACACATGAGATTTCAATGCAACACACGCAAGGTACTAGTCGGAGACGACACTGAGAGAGAACTAACCTGTATCTCTTGTCTGTAGAACAACTGACCTTTAACCTTCAATTTTTCATTATGTTTATAAAAAAAAGTCTGTAGGTTAGTCATACCATTCTTTATTTGTCATGTGCACAAAAGATACAATGAAGCAGATATTGCCAATGAAAATCTTAAATTTCAGGCTCTTACAAATTTAATCAATGAGCTCCCCAATGCATTTACTATATGGCAGGCAAGATGTTATTTACTATATTGACATCTTTGTTGAATTTAGAATTTTTTCCTGTATACATCATAATGATGAAATTAATGTGTGATTGATCTTGCGCCTTCTTTAAACAGACTCAGACTAGCTGAAGTGACTTTGCTCAGCTTTGTGAAGCCTGAAGCCACTCGTTGCTGCTCGCGGCTTTAATTTTGACTGATTGAGCTGCTTCCTTCCATTGAGCACAGAATGGTTGGAACCCACAAGTTGCTGCTTGCAGCTTTATATTTTTTGTTGTTGTTTTTTAGACCAATACTGATTTTTTTCCAGTTGATAGCCCATATGTTGCACTGATATTTAACATCTTTAAATTTGAAAAAATAAATAAGAAAACTATTACTGGATTACTTTTTTTTTTTTTACAAAATCACTAAAGAGAATGTAGCAAATGCAAAATAAAAAGATGAGTGTGATACTGTCAAAAATATTAAAAATCTTGAATAGGAAAAAAAAACAGCAAGAGAATAACAGCTTGCATATCAGAGAGCAGAAATGGATATGAAAATATCTGATATTCAACAAAAAGGCAAATACTGGCCCAATATATTTGTAAACTGATAAACCGGTCTAACCCTAATCCCCCGTATAGTATACTATGGCTTTTCTCTGTCCTCTATAAAGAACTCAGGTACTCTATTCACAGGCGCCCTGGGTTAGAAAGTGTTTGCAACTACTTTTTTATTGTTTGTTTGAACCTGCTTAGGTGCCAGATGGCTGGAGTTTGCTAATTAGAACAATACAATCAGCACCAAAAGCTCAGACAGCCTCACTGAAAGTCAACTCAGTAAACTTCTCTGTTTGACCTTACACTGTCTTCACTGTTAAACCCCATCCATTTCCACTGCACGCTGGTTAAAATTGATTTTTTTATGCATTAGCTGTTTAATCTAGTAACCAATTCATGCCTTCTCTTGTGCAGTAACTCACTCATTCCCCGCCACACAGCTTTCTGCTAAAACACGCACACACACATTGACCTTTTCAGCCTTTCCTGTGTCCCAGGTGGAATCTTACACCCCTTGTCTCTCTGAAATTGGATTTCTTTTGTCCTCCCTACCTGGAGAGGCTGAATGGCCAATACGTGAAACTGTCGCTCATATGTTCATATAGGGATGGACAAAATAATAAAAACAGAACATGAAAAATGACTAAGTGTGAAGTAAGTAAAACACAAATTATGAGGGCAGCTGCACAAGCAAATTATAGCATGTTGAATGCCAATTTGCAGTATGCGTCAGCTTTAAAAGAAGTCTTATAATCTATGTGATTTAGAGCATGAGGTAACTAAGAGTTCAAAAGAGGTCAGAGAGTATTTTTTAATGAAGATCATTAAATCTTGAGCATCATGTAGAGCCAAATTAGAATGTAATGCAAATCTTGAGTGTTTTTCAACTGACTAGACCAGTCTTTGCAACCTGTAACTGCTGAAAACATATACATATATTTTCTGTAATATATTACTCTTTTCCAATGGGGTTACAAAGTGGAAGTTATCTCGATAGTAAAAGTGAGATTTGTACACATCTTTATGTTAATCCAAATAATAATCATTCACACAATATGCTAGTGATTCGCTTTTGACTCTTATCATTTCATTATTATTACTCCATCGTCTCTGTGGAACAGACATGGTGGGAGGATGGCATTACCTCACAAGACCTCTTTACTCTGTTAGAACATAGAAAACTAAACCCATCGGAAACAGTGGGGTTTCCACTTAGAGAGGACCAGAATCCAGTGCACTGAATGAAGAAGTCTTTGTGTGCGGCTGCCGCGATTCGCAAAGAATACTTCCCTAGATCAATGTGTTTGGCTTGGCCCCGCCACATGCTGGGTGTCTAGAAGCCTCGGCATGGTGGGAGAAACATCCCTCTACTGCGTTCTGGGGGAGCCCCTATTTATCTTCACCATCTCCAAAGACAATAGCACGTCCTCCTCTCCCCGCTGGTATTGGCCGTACTGGCAAATGTCCGCTTTGAATGAGGACGCACCAGCAAGGGCAATGTGTTTAAATCAAATGCCTGATACTGTTTACAATCGAGAAATTATAGAGCTAACAAATAAACAAGATAAATCCTGCCCTATTTGGTTTAACAGTCAGATAAGCCTCCGCTTTTGCTTACTCACACAGACCAGCAAAAACCAGATAAACTCTGTGCATTTCTGCCCCACTTTGATTTCATTTCATGCTTAAACTGTCTTCTTAGTGAGGGTTTTCCATCAATGCTAGCTTTTAAGCAGTATTAATTTTGGTTTTATTTTCCCCTACTCTCTATTTTTCCCTCGTGCCTGTTTTCTATTTTTTTTTTGGCAAGAGAATGGTTGGCCAAAAAAATAGAAAAAAGTGCAACTACTTTTTGAAGTAATGCAGTACGGCAATACAGTAGGGAAAGGAAAGAGATTTACTGCTTCCATATCCAAAAGACCATGGATGAGGCATGGATTTGTCCTCATATGCTCCCTCTCTTGGTCTCGCCCCTCCCTGTTGTCTCTCTGTCTTAATAATTAGTTCTACAACATCCCATTTTCTCTCACTGTATTTACTTTTTTTTCTCTCTCTTTCCTCGCTCTGTCTCTCCATGTCACCCTCTGACCCTGGATCAGCATTTTCATTCCGGCTGCTCCATTTGCTGATTACATCACCTGGTTGGTGAAGATAATGGCGGGTGCCAGTGCAGCACGGAATGAGAGGCTGAGGCGATAGTGTGACTAGGTGATAGTACAGTGTGACTGGGGCCTGCTGTTATAGACAGTGCATTATCTTAGCACTTCATCTGCGTTAAGAGAAAGCCCACTGCTCCTTCTCTACATCTCTTTCTCTCCGTGTCTCTCTCTTTCTCTCTCTCTCTCTCTCTCTGCTGTCAACAGGCAGAATGAGGTTGAGTTGGGAGGGTGGG
>OMKZ01036101.1:6623-19798 GCA_900302535.1 Neoniphon sammara | reverse complement strand
CTCTGGCAGAAACTGTCAAACACATGGGGTCTTCTTATTTTTTAGCATTTTTGTTATTTCCCACACTCAAATAAAACAACCTTACTGCATTTAATATAAAACCTTGGGCCTGTCAATCAGTAGTATTTTAGTATCCCAACACTTGATGCCATACTGCAAGAACTTCAGATATAGCCTACTTCCGATATGTTTGAAAATATCCAGTTTGCCAAAATCACACGTTTTAAATACATGTACATAAATTTTGGCCACCTTTTGAAAAATGTGGACCATATTTCCGGACATATTCTATATAGTAATAGTATTATATATAGCATAGTAACTGTATTTTATAGCACAGGCCTGCGTGATTTTTAGTAGGCTAACGTTAATGTATGAGGGCTACAAATAGTACGGCTTTAAACTTTGAAATAGGACACATCACATACTATAAGGGCTGCCTCGCTGCACAAGAACAAGCCTTCTGTGTATAGTGAACACTGCTGAAACGAGTTTGGCAAGTTCTTCCTGACTGCTTTCTTTCTTACATGAGGTTACAGGAGCCTATCTTTGTCTGGAAATTTATTTGTGGGCTAAAAGTGGCTTATTCGGCACATAGACATGACACACGCCAATAACAACCATTTTCAAACTTCAGTGTCCTAAAATTTTCTGGTATTCTGCCACTTTATGAGAGCTATTCCTCCTCTCCTCTAGCAGGTGCATCGTCGTTGGTATCCTCATGTCAACTTGCCCCCCTCCAACAAGTCGCAACAAACTCACCTTTCCTTTCAGGTCGAGGATAAATATCGCAGACGCCGACATCTTGGAAAAGAAAAATCCTCGAGCACAATAACTAGACTGGCTAATATCTGGGTAACAGATATAGTGTAATTCCGTAAAATATGGGTCACTTAACTGGGCTAATAGTTGCTCCCATCATCTTCCTTCCTCTTCTCCTCTGCTCCCTCAGTCGCTGAATTTGACTGCAACTCGCTGCTTTTCAAGCCAGCCACAATGACACAAACAGGACTTCCGGTGTTGATAAGTAACGTTGGCTGTTTTGACACTGCGGGGGCTTTCCACAAAACAGGATTAGCAAATTAGGCACATAGTGTCAAACAGTGTTACAAAATATCTTCAAAATGTTTGTATATTAGTAACAATTATCAATGAATGACTGAATCGTAATCCTAAACAAAACACTGACTTTAAATGAATGTTTTTTTGTGTATCTATGTGTAAACCTTATATGTACCTATCCATAAATCATTATTTCCTCAGAAAATACCATGCACTGATAGTGATTATACAATATTTTGAGAATGCATCCAACACTGAATGTTTTAATCAATTGTTGATGTCATTTCAGATTAACTTTGATCAGTACGGCGCAATAGTTAGACCTTTATTTTGAAGACTAAATCGCTGGTCTTCCGGTATCCCTCTGCCGGTCTCTGGCAGCTTGACGCAGCTGTTTTCCGGGTAGGATCCTCGCCTGTCAGCTTCAGCCTCGACACAAACAGACCTGTCAGACAGTTTTCATCAGCAGGATGGGTTTAGGAGCACCCCAGCACCCATACGCTGCGAGCGTCTTTTTTTAGACGCGCCCTCGTTTTCACATACGAACTTTTAACTTGATCATTTTATAGCACAGCCTCGTCGTTGATGTTGTATGTGATATGTGATCTGTGTTGTGTAGGCTTAGGCTATATGGTAAACAGAATGTGTTGAAATTGTGCCCTGCATTCAGCGATGGTGATTTTCTGAGACCATGTGCCCACGACTCACACTAGTTTGATAATTAGCATGAATTATACGACAGCCTCCCCACCACATAGTTGGGTTTAGGCCCATCAGCAGGTAAAAAGGAAGGCAGGCTACATTCTGTTTAGCTGGGTTTACTCCGCATTGGTTTAGATGTTACAAAAATTAGATAAACTTTACCCATGCAGACCAAGTGAATTTTTATTGAAAACAGACTAATAGTCCTACAGATCCTAAATGTCACACTATTTACATTCATCCTGCTAGCTGCTATGTAACCCGCAACCATGTTGAATTGTTTGGAAAGACTTGCTGTATAGAAAAGGCCCAGAGGTGAAAGCACTTAAAATGTTTAGCACAGTGCAAATTTGTACTGTACAACATCATTGCCTGAGGTTATACAATGCTTTTTACAATGCAAAAAGCAAACAATCTTATTGTAGCACATACTTGTCTGGAATCACATACATTTATGACAACTTACATGTATTAGATATTACTGGCAACAAATGACAGTACAAAATGAAGTGTTGGTTTGTTGATAGTTGTCATGTTTTCATTTCATACAGTGTGGGGTACCGCATTTCAAACACAACTCAAAGTGACATCTATCCACTTAATCAATAGGCATTTGGCCAGATACTCTCAAAAACATATTGTAGGTATTTGGCTGGGGACCCCACATTCATGTTTGACAGCAGACCCCTTTATTTTTTAACCCTAAATTTTTGCTGCTTTTTTGAAAGAATCTATAGTTATTACTATTCTGCCAGAGTGCTGCCAACTAAATGAAGCACATGCAAAATTAATTTTATTAATTTTCCTGGGAAACCCTTTCAAGAACTTTTAGGGGTCCTCAGACCCACTTCGAGAACTCCTTCCATAATAATCCATGTTGCTTGAAGTCATCCCTGCTACTTTGACATACTGTTAGAATTGGTTCTGAGGGCTGACTTTCGAATGTCTTTCCTGTGTCTTTTCTTAAACTTAGCCACTAGTTGGAAAGTTTAAAATTTTCCAGCTTTTTCCCAATTGCCATCTATGATTTGCATTTCATTTAAGAAGGAAATTTTAAAAAGTAGGAGTGAACAACTGGTGATTCATGGGCCCAGACCAGACAAACAATATGAAGCCAATAGTAACATAGGGACCCCTAAGCAATGGTAAATTCAATATCATCCATTTCTTCTTCTTCCTCTGTGTCCCCCATGTCCTCTGCTGCCCTCTCAGCCCTCTCTCTCTCACTGGGTTGAATGTAGTTATCCTCAATGAAGCCATCATCATCATCTTCCTCGCCCATATGAGGGACAGAGTGAGGGTTCACTCCAGTTCCCCTGTGCATGGCAAATTCCACATCCATGCCTGGTGGCAATAACAGAAACCTTTATTATCCATCATCATGATCATAATATTCACAAGTAGCAAGGGATTTTAGGAAAGGACAATTTTATGATACTGGATTTCCATTTGCTAGCTTTCTTAAGCGGATCACTAGCCGTTTTGTTAACACCTCCCACTACAAACAACATAAAGTATGCAAATTAGGAGGACCAGTAATCATTAAAAGGGAAGTCACGCATGCCATTCTGGTAGAGAGTCCACTCATTGTTTATGAATATGAAGAACTCTATCTTCCCCATAGGCAGAAACAGGAGATGCAAGGGTACAATCTGTGATGTCATGTTGATGTACAGCTCACGCCATCCACAGTGATTAATGGCCTGGATTTGTGTGATCATGCAAAGTTTGTGTGAACTTTTACTTCCAAATGAGCTTTTGATTACAGCAGTGCTATCAGTTCACAACCAGAACACGTGCCTCCCAGAAAATCATCCTTGAGACTGTCACCTTTTCCATCTTTTTGAATTCTTCTCATTAGTTTTTGGCCATGAGAGATGGTAATGAATGTTCACAAATGCCTAGTTCTAGGACACAAGGAATAACATAATATTTTGAAGCCGAAACTGAGCGGCATTATCTCCTCCTGTTTGGCCTTCATGTTTTGATCTGAATTTGTCTTTATCAGGCATCACATTGTGGCACAAAAATGTTAGCATATTTAGGATTTACTTTTAGGATTTTTCACTGAAATCTAACAATTTGTTTCAGCATCATTATTTTCAATGGAGAATGCAGTGCAAACGGTATTTCCTGGAAGAACACAAAACATCAAATGCAATATCATTTATCCCCACAATGTGAAAAGCATCGTACAAAGAAAAATAAGCATAAAGTTCAATATGTTAAGGTATCCCAGGTAAATGGAAATGTAAAACTAACCAACCTGAGGTGTCACAGTGGCTAATGCTGTCTCCCTCCCTCAGCCGGGTGTGCCTGTAGCTGGCCAGGTAGCGCCGAACCACCTGACACTTAGCCAGGAGGGCGATGATAATGGAGATGGAGATCGCTGTGACCAGGACAGCCACTAGGAACTCCCAGTTTTGGGAGGTGGGTTTGCTTGCCTGGCTCAGCGTGTCTGCATGAGAGACAAAAGGAAAACCCACTTTATTCGGACAGTTCTATTTGTTGTTCTTATTATTTATAGTAGACCAGCCTGAAGCTGGCAGCCTCTTGGCTTGATGTCACCCGTGTTTTCACCCTCCCACTATGCAGAGCATCCAAATGCCCAACCTCAACTCTGGGCTCTTCACGCTAGGTGGACCAAACATCAAATGTCCATGTAACTGTGGGATAGGCAGTGGCACAATGACATCAGTCCAGAGGGCACCCACATCTTCTCCATTCATCATTTCTTTTTGAACAAAATATCTTTATTAAAAACTGTAAGAGTTAAGATCAAGTTAGACTGGCAAGACTTAGTTGTTTTATTTGGATGATAAACAAATGCTTCTTTTTGACATTAACTGAATCCTTACCATTTTGGGTTGTTGTCCGGATGGTTGTAGGAAGTGTGCCATTTGATGATAGTTCCATCTGGCTCTTGTTTGGGTAATCTATTTTGGCGCGGTGACTTCTTCTGCGTGGCTCAGTTTGTTTTTGGAGGAGACTCGTCTCTCACACTGGGGCACCATTCACTCCAGCAAGAAACCATGAATCATGGGAGTTTATAAGTCCCCAGTTAAAAACATAAAGTCAGCATGTGGGAAGTAGCATGGTTTGTCACCCAAGTACGGTCCCTGTGACCCGCTGAACTCCTGGCTCAGAGCTGGATCTCTCCACAAGCTCCAGCTGGCACTGAAACGACTTCTTGAATTCCTGTAACTCAGGCTGGGATGGACATTTTATTTCCCTGTCATCCAACAGTTAGTAATGTTCAAACCAGTTCTGCGTAATGTTGGCCTCAGGCAAAATTTGAATGGGGACTAATGGTGCAGAGCAGGCCTCTCCCCAGCTGGGGGAGGTAGTTGTCTGGGAGATTTATCTTGACCACATGGGGGTCAAACCTCCACAGCTCCACTAGGTGGCAAGGTTGAGTGATGGTGCTATTTGGTTCAGTGACAAGTCAAGGGTGGTGACATTATTGTCCCATGTATAGGATGATATATGAGTCTGAATCCTCTTGCTGCAGTCAAATGAGTCTCTAGAGATAGAGAGAGAGAGAGACAGAATTAGCAAGAAAGGGATAGATTAACAAAATTAGATCAATGTGCATCTCTCTGTCAAGCCATCAGTTTTACTCATTTGCCTCCAAAGGCATCTTGCAAAAAAAGAGAATCAATGGCTTTTTCAGTTATGCAAAATATCAGCAAACTACAACATCCCAGTACCCGATTTGCATCTGTGGCATTTAATTCTTTTGGACTTTTTGCATGTAAAGTAAATCCATATTTTATAAACCACAGACCACAGAAAAAGAATGGGAACAACAAAATGACCTGAATAGTTCTCTTATCTATGAAGAACAAATATGTTACAATAAAGGGAGACACTGTCATGACTCACATTCAGAAATCACAGTTGAGAACGCTACAAGCTCTGAGACATTCAAGAGGAAAACATCCACAACAGGAAAAAGTGTGCCACAAACAGGAAGTTCCACATACTCCAACACCTTCCTTTGTAGGCCAAGCTGACATGCAGTGTTGGCAAAATGGAAATTTGTGAATTTGTTTGCACGAGAAGGAGAGACAGAAACGAGACAGACGGAGACAGGCAACTGTGTAATTGAACTGACTCAGGGAACAAAGAAGTCTTCAGAAACAGCAAAAACACACTTATGAGCAATTTAGAGTCTCCAGTTAACTTGACATAAATATATTCAGATTAGTGTCGAGATTTGACCACAGGACCTTCTTGCTATGAAACCACTGAGTCATTGTGCTGCTCTGTGACATATTTTTCAGTTTTCATAATAATGTTCTGTTGATGGAGTTTTGAGTTTCCGTTTTCTCTTTCTATTCAGCCACAGTGGCTATCATGCTAACTAGCCAGTTCTTCTTCTTCAGCCCAAACAAACTGCTGTTAATTCTGTATTGAATGCAAAGCACATCACCTCCTGTTCAGAGGACTTATCCTGAGAAAGCCCTACCTAAAAGCAAACATAAAAGCTTTTATTAACTGGGCACAGGTTGAATTACTATTGTGCACTTTCAGTTGGCAATAGGGAGGAGCAAAATCTAAATTTCTCAGAATGCCACTGATTATTACCTGAACATTGCCAGCAATTTTGACCAACAGTTTTTTTTAGCATCCTATGTGATCCATTATCCATCTATTAGTATTGTCCCATTTGCAAAGCCTGCAAGATGCAATGTTGCCCATTTCTAATCTTTAAGGGTTGTTCATGTGTTACTCATCTGAGCCAAAACACACAGGCAACAAGCAACAAGGTAATGCAGATGATAAATGTTGTCAACAGTTATGACCAGCATTGGTTTTTGTGATACATTTGTTTTATAGCTCACCTTGGTTTTCCATTTAATTTTCAATTCCCGTTTTTAATGGAGGTCACAATGTCCATCTACCTTGTCGCAAAATGTGTCAGACTCATACTGGACTAGCGCTTGCTTTGACCCGTGTGCCCTGACACATCACTTCACTTCTGCTGTGAATGCAAATAGTTTGGAGCTCTCCATGTGTTTGACAGACAGGCGACTATTGTGTACAGCAATTTGCAAATTAACCAGAAAGGATCATTTATTTGCATGCGCATATTTGCTTTTATATAGGTCAAAGAGCTGACTCACTGTATTTGCATTATGGATATAAAGATGAAGTTCTCATGTTTTTTATCTATTGCTCCATTTAGAATTACACCATGCGCTATCTGGAGAATATAAGTTTATTTTAACACGACTAGCCAGCCAGCGCCCATATTTTGAGATATCATAATATCTCAAAATATGGGTCATGGCCTTAACCAGCTACACTGGCTTTGGACAGTAATGGCTATCACCTGGATATCTTATCCAGTTGTCCTATTCAGTTTTAGCTTGGGAGGACAATTTTGCACCAGCGTCAAGAGAAAAATAGAAGCTAAAAGCAGGCCAGTGAGATTTCTATACAGGTCTTGAAATGTTACGATGAATTTTCAAAAGCATGCTTGGAAACCTCTTGGAACATGAACCCCACAAGCACAGATGTAGTCTCTGATGTCAAAGTTATATAGGATTTAAAACTGATCAAGCTTTTCAATCTCAGTCTCTCAAAGATGGGCTTGTTGCTTTTTCTTTCAGACAATAGCTTTTGTTTCACTGAGTGGAGCTCCTGTGTTGTTTTTTGAGGGTTTGTGTGTCTTTCTCTCTCTCTCTCTCTCTCCCAGGCTGCTTGCTCTACCACAGCTTCTCCTGGCTCCAAGGTGATTTTTCACAGAGAGAGGCCTCCGGCTGGCTAGCCAGCCATTAGGCCTCTTCCCCTTCGTTTTCTTCTGCTATTCTGTTCAGGAGCGTTGGCTGTAAACAGACTGGTAAAGTTGCCTTTATCTCTTCCTGTCCTGTCTTCGCAGAGGCAAAGCACAACAATACACACACACACACACACACACACGCACAAGGCAGAGCAAGGCTGGGAGCAATGGGAGAGAAGCCTGGGAGCAAGGAATGTATTTTTGTGTGGGTTGATGGTTGTTTGTGTGTATGTCTGCTGTTCACTGCTGCGTGTAAGCTTACTTTTATAGGTGCACATATTTTTGATTTTAAATATAATCCTGCATGTGGACATTCATGTGTAACAGCCCATCATCTCCCTCATCTTTGCCGTGGGCTGTGTGTGAATATTGGCACTGAAGGAAGGAGTCAGCTGTATTTTGAGTCACTTTTGTTTCTCTGATCCAATTTGTCAGCTGAGCGTCAGTTGAGACACTGATGAAGGCCAGAGGGCAGAAAATGTTCTGTCTGTCATGAAACTGAATTAAAGATTGAAATATATTCTCCTTGCAGAGTGTGATCGTGTTCCTCTGAACAGACAAATTAACCGCCAGCGATTTTCTGGCTAGAAATTCAATTATGACAAGTTGAAGTGTCACAGTATTTAATGTCAGATTTCCCTTGTTTTGTGTTACAAACAGCTCCATTTTGAATCAAAAAGATATCACTTTACATAAAAGACTTCAGTCATCATATGCTTTCTGCTAACTGCTTATCTGAAAATACATTTGGTTTCATTACAGATGATACTTGACCAAATAAACCTCTGTTTGGACAGGCTGCAAATGGCTCTTCACCTGTAAATCATCTCACCCCATTGCTCTCTCTCTCTCTCTCTCTCTCTCTCTCTCGTCCTTCAGCTGACCCTCACACCAGCAAGCCGCAGAGCAGTTGCTCAGCCTCCCTCCTTCTCTTATCCAAGTGCCAAGTTATGTATTTTTATCATTGCTTTGAAATTTGTGGCGGAGTTAGGCTGTGCCATTGTTTGTCAAGGATAATGGCTTCTGGTCCGATAGTGCAGTAAGTTGAAAAACAGCTGTCTGAGAGACATTGTTCATGAGTGAGATTATTTTACTCACACAAATCAAGTTCAGCAGTATACAACACTGCTATAGTGGTGAGGTGGAACCAACCATTTAAGCTTCAACAAGATCATTTAAGCACAGCATGATTCTGGATAATGATGAACCTATCTTTTATTTAATTTATTTAATTAATTAATTTATTGATTGATTGATTTTTCTAGAGTATAATTGAAACAAGGTCACAGCAGCTAAATCTAAGTTCACTTATGCTAAGTGCACATGATTGTCATGTTTGTTTTTGCCTTTCAACCTGGGAATAATGGCAGTGTCAACAGAGAAACCACAGAGAAGCAATGAGTGAAGAGCCAACCTTATCAACCGCTAAAAGCAAAACATACTACACAACTGGCATCATCAGCCCAAATGATGACATTTGATATTTAACGCTTCAGCTACCTTCAGCGCCGTGCTCCTTTGTGAAATGCCTGGACCTCAGTGCATGGAAGATTATTTACGCAAGCGCTGTGATGTTGAAACTTTGGTTAATGAAAGTGGTTTGCCAATGCTGTGGTAGTATTTTGGGTGAAAACAACAAGAATCCAACATCAACATGTGGGTTGGTGTAGTCTCACTGTCATAATGGAGCAATAAGGACATGCTGTTCAAGATGTAGACACCAACTCTCACTGTTTACTGCGTAAATGACATACTCAGTGTGTTATTACTGGTTGCTCCATCTTGAGAAGACTTAACTTTCTAGCCAGGGGATGATCTGACTGTCAGGTGACTGGAAGGTTTGAACTTGGGGGGTCTTTCTTTTCAGCATTCGAGAAAAAATGGTTTCCAGCAGCCACCAGAGCACTAAGGCAGAATATAGCTGAATGATAACGCATTATATATCCTATGCTGGCTAACACTGCACTGCTGCCAACCATGTTGACGTAGCTGGAACTGCCACCTTCAGAGTGTTCTCCTCTTTGGTCATCATGACTATGAGTACACATGAATTAAAGCATATAGTGGTGACATGTTCCTCGGACTGGTAGCAACTGACATGTAGTGACTGCTGGATAATGTAATAGTATGTATGTAAAAAAATGTGAATAAATTATCCCTCCAGAGTGGCTGAAATATAATAAAACATTTAGATTGATCACCCAAAGTATATTCTTAATTAGTTATTACCCTAGTTATTATTATTAATACATCAGTAAAAAATATGTAATTACACACCTTATGTAACCAACTAATACAATAATTTAAATGTACTACATTATGCAGGAACTTACATTTTGACAAGTTATTGCATAATCTGGAAGTTTTTACATTATCAGTTGCTGGAGGTCTGCAGAAGAAGCTGTAGCCCAGAGCTCTCTTATTTGATGAACAAGAGAGTTGAGATTGTCACATGATCTTACATAATGTGATACAGACTACATATGACATTGGCAAAGTCCGCAGTTTGAGAATAATGAGAAAGTCAGCTGTTTATTTCATGTGCCTTACCTGGTCACCTGTCCCTGCAGACCTCTCTAGCTTCAGCACGCTCACTCACTCTCCCTCAGATCTCACATTTCACTGCAGCATTAACTAGATTTGTTTTGCTTTGTCTGTAAAATGGAGTCACGTTGTGCAAAGGTTGAAAGAGGTGTGCTCTTCAGTTACTTCCCAGAAGGACAAGTTAATGGATAACTTTGTAACTAAGGTGTGCTCCCTCCCACCTACCATTCCTCCTCTGTGTCCAATGGCATAGCAGACCTCGTCAGAGGCAAAACTGTCACTCATTAGTGCCAAACCAGGAAGAGGCTGGTTGCCAGGTAAAATGTGATTTGTGACCTACATGCCATATTGTACACAGTCTGCATTATGTAAGTGCAAAGTGTCAGCACCAAGTTGAACTGGTCAAGCTCACATTTTTGTTAATACAGCATATGTTATGTTTGTGGATATGCATAAGCAAAACACAAGGCAGTGAGTTATTACTTGACCCTGTTTTTTTTTTGTATGTTTTTGCAGGGTTTCTCACAATGTCTGTGTGAGTCTGTGTGTGTGTGTGTGTGTGTGTGTGTGTGTGTGTGTGTGTGTGTTTAAGCTGTGTGCAAGTTGGCATGCCTCTCAGGCACGCCTTGCTTTGTTCATTTAATATGAACCCTCCTCTTGAACCGTCTTCAGATGGGAGCGGAAAACAGACAAGATAGAGCGCATGGCAACAACCAGTTTTGTTTAGTTAAGACCTCCAGCCCAGGGGGAGCCAGCACACCTCTGGAGGCTCGGAGAGGAAAGGAGAGGTGACCCTGAAAACAATAGGGCCACTTCCTGGCCGCTCGGCTGTGCGCGCTGCATCTTGATATCTTCCTCTCTCACAAACGCACACTCTCTCTTTTCCTCCCTCCCTCTGCCATGTATGTTCCAGGATGCTTCAGCTGCACGTCTTGGGGCAGATGACAGGGACGGGGACGGGGCCGGGACAGTGAAGTGATAACTCAGCAGCAGCTGAAGGAGACAGGAGGGGCTTCCTGCACCCATAGGTACTAGGAGCTTTTGGCTGTTTGTTGAGTGGGCAATTTCACATCCCACCGATATATGGGCCGTGATTCTCATGCTGCATTCATTTCAATTCAAAAATTTTTAAAAATTAGCTTTGATGCGTGAAAAACAAACTGAATGGTCATCCAACTTTGAATTATAAGTTGGAAATTTCATTTCAGGGCTTCAGTTGGTGGAAAACAAATAGTGTTTTGTTGTTTATGGTAAGAACTGAATCAATATAACAGTGTTTATTTACTACTCAAGCACATATTGCCGTATACACTTTTGGTATTCCCCCTGGAGGAAAATATTTCTTCTTGCTGACATCCATTTTCCCAAGCTGACACCATGAGCGCAGTGTTGTCACAGGTTGGAAATTTACAAGTCAGAAATTTCAAGTTCCATAATAAATGTGGCATCATTGCCCCACTTTACCTAATCTATTTCTTTAGAATTGACAAGATTATTAGTTACATTAGATGAAACTTTAATGATCACCATATAGTAAAATATGGCCATCACAGCGGCATCACAAAATAAGATATGGAGGAGAACTGGACAAATAGAGAAATGGAGATAATACAAGTATTACTACAATCAAACACAACAAAAATACAACAGTTAAGCAGTCAAAGGTACTGTGTCTTGGTTTTGCATTTTAAAGGTAGAAGCATAAGTGCAAAAGTGAATCGCTAGTTACTCACATAATCAAGTGTACAGATGTGCAAATATGCACTTAAGGTTCAAAGTGAAATTCATATTGCATGTGTCGCAACTCTGAATTCACAATACCAGTCATCTCTTTTTTTCTTTTCTAGTTATTGGTTCTTACTAGAGTCAGAGTTTAATGTCTGTATATATTCAAAAGACATTTTTTCCTAATACCTATTTGTCATTGTATCAAGAGCCTAGTCTCTCAATTTGAGAGCGAGACAATGTGTTCAATCTTGTTGGGTTAGAATAAACAAGGTCATCAGTGGCACCTTAATCATGCCACAAGCAGTGCTGCACTCAGATTCTGGATCAGACCTTGAAGGAGACTGGGGGGTTTCCCACCCTTGCGATCAAGGGATGTTTACTGTTTGCACTCGCAGTGAAGTGGTGGGGGTCTGAGGTCAGGGTCCTCCTGTGGGGAAGATGGGAAGGCCTTGCTAAGGCTTTTAAGATCGGGAAATAACAACACGTGTCGTTGCGCTGTACTGTATGTAACAATGGGCAGCGTGGCTTGTTGAGGAAGAGCTGTGGAACAAACAAGCCTGAGACTGTGTCAGGCTGTCTGGCTGAAGAGTTGCTCCTCAGCTCTCAGCAGGCTGGACAGATAAGATACAAACTAGGGCTGAGTTGTTTTTTTTTTCTTTCCTTTCACAAGGTGCCCTGCTTGCACAATTGTGGTCTGTGTTGTTCTGTAGATTTTACAAGGTGATAGCTAGCAATGCACATCTGCACATTCTGCATATTTTTCTAGAGTCCACGTGGTGCCTCTGTCTGGAATCTGATAATGTGAACAGCTTGTGAAACACACTTACACATCTGCTTCAAACCTGTGAAGGTGTCAATGAGCACACTATAAATTCATTTATATGTTTTTCCTCTTTATGTTCGGTTTGTAATGACTTGTTGTATTATCTTCCTTACTCTGTTTGTCTTATTCTCTGTTGCTGTGATGACCCAGTTTCCACACAGATATCATTAAAGTTTCATCTAATTTAATCTAATGTAAAATGCCCTCACAGAGTGTGTTCAGTGGTGTATTTTTGCACACCTCATTGGCACAAACATGCCATAGGACTGTACAGAGCCCGTACTTGTTTAGATTGAGCCTTTGCCTCCCAGTGCAGCTGTAATAAATTTACTTATTGCATAGTGCAAATAGTGCAATATAATTTACTGCACAGCAAGAGAAGATTTGGATAGTTAGTGCTACTATTACTACTATTTTCTCTTTTTTCATTTACAGTTCTACATACATACATATATATATATATGTGTGTGTGTATATATATATATATATATATATATATATATATATATATATATATATATGATCCAA
>OMKZ01036095.1:20984-31462 GCA_900302535.1 Neoniphon sammara | reverse complement strand
TGTGAGCTGGCGGGAGCTGTAGCCGGACACGCCGATCCCCATGAGGCCCATCAGGACGGCCACGCGTGGAGTCGCGGGCCCCTCCCGGCTCTGCAGCACGGTCTGGGCGGCCTGAGTCTGAAAGAGACAGCAGGGGTCACCAGCCACGTAGCCATGACAACCGCCACTCAGCGTGATCACCGCCAGGGGCGATGATGACAAAGTCAGAGTGTCAGCAATGTTCCTCCTGGCTCTGGCTGCAGTGGAGTCCTTAAAGAGGCGACCCTGGTCACATACCTGCCTCACACTAGCGATGGTCTTACCATAAGGGAAGAGCTGAGCTAGGATCCCCATTTTGTCAAGTTTGAATTTCGAGTAAAAATGCAACAAACCCACGCTACTGTCTGTACATCAGTCAGTCTTCTGGGGGTTTGGAGACAACAGGCATATCAGAATTTTGAGCAATCCAAAACATGCCTTAAAGTCAGATATAATTTGAATTATTTCCTTCTCTCATCTCAGTTGTTCTACTATCCCATTCATAAACAGACTTTGAGCTCTGTTTATACAAATGACAAAATACCCATCCTGACTCTTTTCTCATCTGTTGATCCCCCAACAGTCTGACTCATCTAATATTAAGCTGAAGCATAGATAATCAGGTTTGAAATTTTCCATTATAAGAAAAAAAAGATCAATAAAGAAAAGTCATTGGCTTCTAAATACAGCTGCAGGCTCCTGAAATACCCCTCAGGGTGACTGGGAGCATGAAGCTCATGCCGTTCCAGTGAAGATCCAATTAGAGGGCATGTACCTGACCCCAAGAGGAGCTAAGACATCTCTGATTCAAATCCATTCAAAGACAGGCTGCCATAATCCTGTAATCTAATCCTGCCATGACACACACAAATGGACACTCACGGGACAGTGGGCAGTGTTTGAGCATTTAGCTGACCAAGAAAGCTTTGGTTCTGGTACAACTCAAGACAGGCCCAGTGCCCAATACTCCTCTCCCTCTTTGCACAAGGTAGTTTAATTCATCAGGTTACTTCATAAAATACATACTTAAGGGAGTGCTTTAGTTTACCTTCAATTTCTAATGTTCAGCATCTTCCAGCTGAGGTTCTGGTGAGATTTTACTGTAATGCCAAGTCATGCCAGCCCAAACTTTTCATTAAAGCAGCATTAATGAGGAGGTGTGGAGTGTGTGCAGTGTGTGGCCCTAGATCTAAAAAAGACTGAGCAGTTTGGTATAAGAAGCTTTAATGGAAAGTTGTGCCGGAGCAGATGTCCCTTGATAACTTAGGCCAATTATCAATCTGCCTGTAGGAGAAAAGTGCCCCGATGCATTTTACGCACCTGGAGGTATCTGATGTACCCGGGGGTCAGTCGAGGGATGCGGAAAAACATTTTTGCTGCTCTGTTTAGTTGAGATCTGGAAAAGGCCTCAGCATCCAGCCCTCAGGGTCTTGCTGCTAGGGCTGTGAGTCCCCTCCCTCCTTCACCCTGTGTTTCCCTCCGGCCTCGGTCTCCTCCAGCAGACCGAGTGTGGCAGCAGCGGCAGCTCTCTCCCTAGTGTCCGCAGACACACACACACACGCCTGCTCCCTCACTCAGATGTACTGATACACACCTGTTCTGCTTTGATCTCTCCAGAGGGAGCCTTGCCCATACAGGAGGTATATAAAGCCTTGGCTTTATTGCGTAAGCCAGTCACATGGGGTGTGTGTGTGTGTGTGTGTGTGTGTGAGAGAGAGAGAGAGAGAGAGAGAGAGCGTGTGTGCTTTTGTGTCTCTGGGGGATTAGAGGAGCCACTGGAGCTGGTGTTGGGTTAATACACCTGTGAGAGATGTACTGTCTGTTGGCCTATTATGCTTTAAAGGAATAAACAAACATAACCCCATCAGTGCTTAACAAACAATGCTGGAACTGCGTCAAATGGGGTCACTGAGGGGCAGGTCAGCAATTAGGTACAATTACAAGGCAAATTAGTTGATCAGGATTTAGTATTGTTTGCATGTAGTGGATGTTGGGTCTGGCAGCTGACCTGACATATATGCATGATGGAAACATAAAAACAGCCATTTTACCTGATCTGATTTTTAGCAGCTGCAACATATTTGACACAAAAAGACACGAAAAAAAATTAGAAGTACTATAAGCACAATATGCACTTTTTTGGCATATTGAAATAATGCAGACATGATTTTATTGTTTTTTTTTTTTTGCAGAACTCAGTGGAGGACACAGCACCTGAAATTCCTCGTCCAGTCTCCCTCAGTGACTTATAATATACTGCAAATATCATACCTATCAGACTTTTTTGCCAAACAAGTTTAACACTACAAAGGACAAGCACTGTCAATTGACTGCTGTTTTGAGCTCAAGACAAACTTGGCTTTCCCTCCTCTCTAAGGACAAACTAGTGTTCAGATGTTTCCAAACATATACAAGGAAATTAATCTCAACCATTAATACTGCTAGTACTTACATAGCACTTATTAGTACTAAGTACTAATATTAGCAGGTATAATCCATTGGGCTTTCAGGTGTCAACTTGTTTTGCTTTTGTGGTAATTTATAGCCACTTCGTGTACTCATCAGTGATTTCTATTGTCCCCACATTAATGAATAGCCAACATCATTTATTTATATATATAGTGACTTAATTAAGTTGTTTATATTTTGTTAGACAAATGCTAATTTTTTAAGGAGGCAGAGATTAACTGTTAGACAAATGCTAATTTTTTGAGGAGGCAGAGATTAACTGTTATTTTTATTTTATTTTTTTCTTTTCTGGTGACCTTTGATGTCACGAAAACAGGGAATTGACACCATTTCCTCTAAGGGGGATTTTGCACTGATCTGGTCAGCTCGTCAGAGTAAACATGCCATGGCTTTCTTGCTTAAAACTGCATCACGAAAGGAAAGGCTCTTACTGGGAACCTATAGCCTGATCTATGCGTGCTAACACGTTGAAATCACAAATTATATGCATATATGCATATAATCTCCTATATACTGCATATATGAAGCTTATCATAAACCATTTAACTCTGCCGCTGGAAATAATTGTGCCTTTTCCTCCAAGAAGCAACCGTCTTGTGTGAGGGATCCTTCACGTAGCCAGGAACAGATTAGTCTGCCTCTAATGAGGCATGCTGGTCTGAGAGTTGAATCTAACCGTTATATAATCATGCAGGCTACAAAGAATATATATTATTTATTTCTTTATTTATTTTACTGTAAACTATTAGTAGTATAGTATATAGTATAGTGTAATTATAATATAGGCTGACAAGTGTTATTCTTAGGCACAAGAAAAAAAGTAGTGTCTTAGGCCAATGACGTTAATGTCAGAACAGGTTTCTGACATTAAAATTAGTCCAGTGTCCACTTCAGTGTCTCAGGTGGAGAAGCTCCAAATAGGCTCCTAAAGCATAGTTGGAAAAAATGTGGTTCCAATAAATTATTTTTGTTACTGTTTCGTTTATATTTCGTTTCGTTTAAGTATTATCATCGTCGCTGTGTTATTATTGTTAAGGGACATCAATTTCTGGTGAGCGCAATGTCACTTTCGTGGTCAATATCGACTGTAACTGACTGACCGATTGATGTGCTGTCATCTTCCTCACATTCACACATTTTACGTGCAGGCATTTACTTGGACAGTGATTCCGTCACGTGCGTCATTATTGCGTGTCTGTAAATATGGAAGGACCCCTGAGATCTCTGAAACAGGACGCGGGCTAATGTGGGCTTCAGTAAATAACGGATTTGCTAACAAAGTTTGCCTGTAAATGAAAGTATGACTGGAACATCTTCATAGATATCCGGAAATAAATTGTGTCGACGAAGTGTCAGCAACTTGTTCCCTCAAAGGAGAACTAAATGCTCCAGTTGAGCCTGTAAAAACTAGCTGGCTAGCTAACAGCTAGCTAGCTGGCTGCACTGGCTGCACAATTTGGTCACTCAGTTGTGTTTCTCATAAGACTGCGAAGAAAGTGAAACTCCCCATTGTCAGTAACCAGTAAACTGTTGTATGCTCGTGGCCGTTTTTGCCCGCAAAATATATCCTGGACTCTGGTATGGGCCAACTTCACCCAACTTTAGCTGGCTATTGATAACTGCAACATAAACAAGGTAACGTTAGCGTTAACGTTGAAAAAAATGAATTTCGTGAGATTTCAGAGCTTGAATTAGGTCACCTAAGTTGTCCAGTCCTTGTAACATTGGGAATTACACCCTGAAGTTATGGCTGGTGAAATTCAACAGTCACTACATGGTGATATTGACATGATTAGCTGTTTATGAATGCGTTAGGTAGCTAGTGCTTTGGTGTGAATACTGTTGTTAATAGCTATCGTAAGGTAATGTCATAATGTCATTAAAGTGTAGTGACGAAAGCCCCAGAAATATATGTAATTATTGCTGTAGCTTGCCAGAGAATATTTCTTCTTAGTCCCCCAAATCCTAGTTCTTAGTCTGACCCAAAATAACAGCAAAGTAAAAATCAAGTCAGGCTTATTTCCATGGCTTCGTATTTCTATGCCCTCAAACTAGAGAAAACAGTAATAGGGTCAGGGCAAGCCTTGTTGTATTGGTTGCAGTGTCCATCATTGTCCAGTAACCTGAGGGCTAATTAGCAGTGTATTTCTTGTTGTTATCTTTCTTTGTTTACTGCTTTAAAGAAAACTCTTCGTCAATACACCTGCTTAAAGAAGCCATGGTGACCTTTGCTGCATCTCATTCCTAGTTGCATCATTGTTATAGCCATTATTGCAGTAAAGTATGCCCTCTTACAGCTACGATTTGGTCCCTTACCATAACACCCAGTTATGTCTACAGTCCTATCTCTTGCATCCCTGGTCATCTCACTTGTGTCGCTGTTGCACCTCATCTATTGCTTATCTTCTCCTGAGTCCTGTCTGTCCTACCCTCTCTGTTACAGTCATAATGAAGAGGAGGGGTGATACAGCATCAGCACCACTGCTGGGCAGTAAGAAGCGCCGCGATGACGCCAGCTCAGATGAGGAGTCACCACTGCTGTCGACCAGTCAGGGTAAGCCAGTGAATGACATGAAAATTTTCACCCTTACGATGTTGTACTTGATTTTAGTGCAAGGTGAGGTATTTTTGCGCTAGAATCTATAATCAATAATATTGTACAAAAAACAATGTGTATCTTCTTGTTGGTGTTAGTATGCCATAAGGAAGGCCTTTTTGACATCGTTGTATGTACTGCTCCAGACTGTGATTGCTGACACTTAATAGAAAGTGACAGTCAGACTCTTCAGTCAATCAGTGGAGATCTTATAGACTTCCTCTAATGGGATGAGCTATTTTTTGTGATGTCCACATTAGTGAAGTGACATATTCATCTTCTCCAAGGATCCAGGAGGTGAACATAGATGGAAAATCGTAAAAGTCTCAAGCCTATGGTTACGCCACATTTCAGATCTCAAAAAGTGTTTTGATCCTTGTGATTCATCCCGTCAAATCAAGTAATAAGGAGCTTTTTTGTTTACTTTTGTTTCTTTACTTCCTTGTCTGTGTCTGGTGTGCATGTGCATGTCCTGTCCAGACTCCAGCCAAAGTGACTCACACAGTGACCAGGAGGATTACAGGCCAGGATTCTCTATGCCGACCAAATCCCACAATGCTGCAGACACAGACACCCCCACACAGAGCTCCTCCAAGTTCGCTATGTACAACAGTGTGTCACAGAAACTCATGGTAATGTATTTAAACTCTCAAATACACAACATTGTAAGGAATTGAATCTTACGTTTGTAAACATTAGTAATTTCCATTTTCATAGTGTTTGTATTGTGAAACTCAGAATTATTTGACTGTATAGTGGTGGCCTGTGTATCAGTTTCTGTATAGAGATATATTCTTCAATTTGTAATTTACTTTGAAACATATGTAGAGAAAATATTACATTATCCAATGTTTTTTCCTCACCCACGGTTTCTCTCTCTCCTTCCCATCCTCACCTCTAGGCCAAGATGGGTTTCCGTGAGGGTGAAGGTCTGGGGAAGTTTGGCCAGGGACGGAAGGAGATTGTGGAGGCCTCTACCCAGCGAGGGAGACGGGGTCTCGGCCTCACGCTGCAGGGCTTCCAGGGCGAGCTCAATGTGGACTGGCACGATGAACCCGAGGTATGGAGCAGTATTATATATATGTGTGTGTGTGTGTGTGTGTGTGTGTGTATTATGATCTGTTATTCTCCATCTCACTTTTACTCTTCTCTCTGTTCATCTCTCTTTTATCTTGTTGCCTGTTTGTCTGTCCAGCCCAGTGCAATAGAGAAAGTTGAGTGGTTCCCAGAATGCTCCACAGAAATCCCAGATGCAGATGAGCTGAAGGACTGGATGATGTTGGGACCGGTACCAAACACACACAAATACGCACCCACTCACTTAGATAATACATCATGTATTCACCTCTGCTTATTCTTCTACGTACATACTTTCTAGACCTCTAATTGCAGAACCCATGTTTTTGGTTACTTACAGAGGAAATTAAAGATTGAGGATGAGACAGAGTTTTGCACTGAAGATCTCCTGCACACCCTTCTTAGGTGCAAGGTGAGTTGTAACATCCTCCCCACTTCAGGCTTGCTGCTGACAGCAAACTCTAAACAGAATAGTAATCTGTGCCTGAGCAGTTCATGTTTTAACACATGGAGTTACAAAGTGTTTCACAGGTTTGCAACAGATAAGAATCAGAATATTAAAGCACACATAAAAATAAATAAAGCATGTAAAGTAGCATGTTTCTCTGCTGGTTTTGATTCTGCACCAGATGGTACTTTGTCTAAGATCAAAAGGGGCTAAAGTTCTTGGAGGTAATGTTATAGTCAATCCGTGATATGTAGTCTCCACATGTCAGGAGCGTCTCACTGTGTCTGTATGTTGTGTTCAGACGGTGTTTGATGACCTGGAGGGCGAGGAGATGAGGAGAGCACGGACACGCTCCAACCCTTATGAGACTATCAGAGGAGCTTTCTTCCTCAACAGGTTAGTCTTTGCTTGGTCACTGCCCGCTTAATGGCTCACAGCTGTTCACTTCTATTTTTCATGCATTATATGGCATAAACAAAGTATACTCTTACCTGTAGGGACAATAACAAGGTATCTTATGTGTTTATTGTTTTCAGAGCAGCCATGAAAATGGCCAACATAGACCACTGCTTTGACCATATGTTCACCAACCCAAAGGATTCACATGGGGTGAGTTAGTCAAAACAAACATTGATACATGTTGTATTACATCTGGGGTTTATTTTACAAAACATGAGCACGAGGCTGATGACTTTGGAAAGTGTTATGAAGTTTCTTGTTAAATTTTGTGTATTATTAGTAATCATTATGCATGACTGCGTTATATTCCTAACCTAATATTTAAGTTTTGTATTACAGAATCAAATCATTATCACCAGGATATAGCGTAATCTTTTTCACAGCGATCTGGATAACTGTCTAATCCTGCTTTGTGAAATATCCCTCAGGGTAAAAGCACTCACATCAGCAGGTTGTGAGACTAGTGGAAATATCTCTATCCTCTCACACCCTGCAGAAACCTCTGACAAAGGAACGCGAGGGCGAGCTTCTGTACTTTGGTGACGTCTGTGCCGGACCTGGTGGCTTCTCAGAGTATGTGCTGTGGAAGAGACGGTGGCATGCCAAAGGCTTCGGCATGACACTGAAAGGACCTTGTGACTTCAAACTGGAAGACTTCTGTGCGGCGCCTAGTGAGCTGTTTGAGCCTTACTACGGTACGCACACACTGAGCTCTCTGGGCCCTGCTCACATCACACAGGGAGAGAACAGAAAATAAAAGAGGTCCCACGTGATGGGACGCCCCTCTGAAATCTTACCCCCTCTGTCCGTCTCAGGTGAAGGAGGGGTGGATGGGGATGGTGATATCACTCGTCCAGAAAACGTGAGCGCCTTCCGAAACTTTGTCCTGGAGAGCACGGAGAGGAGAGGGCTGCACTTCCTTATGGCAGATGGGGTGAGCCTAACTGATATGTCCAGCTTTTCTTATCGTAGAGTACATCTACATTCACTGCTTGGCGGCTTAAAAGCATACAGCTGTCCTCATGCACTGTTTATGTTTACATGCATATTATATATGTTGGATCACTTTACACTTTTGGGAAATAATTTTCACATTGTCACTTCATTAAGATTCCTCATTGGTGTTACAATTCAGTTACTCATTTTCTTAAAAGTTTAACTCTTAAGTATTATAGTATTAGTATTATATTAGTGATGCACACTAAGGGAATCAATGCAGTCACAGCTACAAGTAGGAAGACACTCAGACATATTTTCTGTGCAGTGTAACAGTTATAATGCCATAAATTGAAAAAAAAGCAGCCAGAGTTTCTTTAATAATTTATTTTTAAAAAATCAGTGCAATCTCTATGCAGAATATTACTTCAGGTATCCCCTGATATCGGTGGGTTGTACTAAGGTCTTCACCTTTCTCCATGCTTATTGGGTTGGTTGTTTTGTGGTGACTGTCTCCCTTTCTTGGTAGGGTTTCTCTGTGGAGGGCCAGGAGAACATCCAGGAGATCCTGAGCAAACAGCTGCTGCTCTGTCAGTTCCTCACTGCCTTGTCTACAGTCAGGACAGGTGTGTGTGTGTGTGTGTGTGTGTGTGTGTGTGTGTGTGTGTGTACGTGCTTGCATGTGAGCCAGTCAGTCAATCCATCATGCTGCCCAGTTCTTCATTCATGGTCTCTACACAGGTCGTGAAACTCTTTTGACATGTGGAAAATAAATTTGATAACGTCCAGCTCTTCAAGTTTTGCTCCAAAAAAATCTAGAAACTATGTAAAATGTTTCTGTCCAGTACAGATAAACATGTTTCACATTTTATGTAGTAGTTTTTCCACTGTCTTTCCACAGGAAACCAACAGAATTTATTATTTAAAGAAATTAAGTCTTGAAATGAATATTCTGAAGTGGAAAATGTATGATAATATTGTCTTATCTATCAACAGTTAAACTCTCCACCCTCTAATAAGTATGCATGTTTTTATGTTTGTGTGCACATATATATTTGTGTCCAGACCACTGAGTGTGACAGTGGTGCTGTTTGTCTCCTCTAGGTGGCCATTTTGTGTGCAAGACCTTTGACTTGTTCACTCCCTTCAGCGTCGGCCTGGTCTACCTGCTCTACCTCTGCTTCGACAGAGTCTCGCTCTTCAAACCCGTCACCAGCCGGCCTGCCAACTCTGAGAGGTGGGGCAACGTGAATCTGTGTTTATTTCAAGACTGTATGCTTGGTTGTGGTCATTGAGGGGAAGGTGGCTAAGTGGCTATAGAGACCATTTTTAAAATCTTAAATTGAAAGACCTGGGTTGAAAACATAAATTCTGCTGAAGTGTCCCTGACCAAGACGCTGAAGCCCTGCAGGTTTGCTGTGATGTAGTGGACTCTGCTCTTAACACCCTGGAGGAATACAAGGAAAAAGAGAGAAGAAGAGAGCAAAAATACCACATTCTGTTCAAGCTGCACTGTGCAATTTGCAATTTGGCTGCACCAAATGGCAGCAAAATGTAAATGTCTGAACTTTGAGACTTCAATATCCAGAAGTCAGATAATGTAACATCAGTAAACTGTGCAACCCCTGGATTTAATGTGTTTTATTTTAAATTGTGCACTCTCTGGATCTAAATAAATTTCTTCTTGTCAGTGGCTCGTACAGAAACGGGAACGCTGAATAAGTTTGGTCGTAGTTGGTGAGTGCAGCTTTCTCCTGACAAAGAGCTCACTCACTTCTGTTTAGGAGAAGGTTCTATATTTCCTGCACACAGATGATTTCCTGCCAGTCGACATACCTGACACCAAACTTCTTTTCATCTTTAATCCGGGCAGATAAGGCAAATCTGCTGCATCTCAATTACGGGAGATGAGCTGCTCTTCTCTGTTGCGGTCCTGCTTTGTGATTCAAGCTGATAAGATGAGCACTTTTACGTAAAAATCTTGAATTACGTTTCTGTCATCCTCAGGTACATTGTGTGCCGTGGTCTGAAGCCCGGCTCAGACGCTGTGCGGGACTACATGTTCAAGGTCAACCTGAAACTGAACCAGCTGAGGAACACAGAGAATGATGTCACTGAAGTGGTGCCCCTGAACCTCATCAAGGACGACACCGACTTCTTCCAGCACATGGTCAACTCCAATGAGAGGTACAGATGTGATGGACACACAAAACATCTTTATTCATTGCATGTTCAAAATGCAGCTTCAAACTGACAGATTTTGATTTATTTCTCCCTGCAGTCATTGTGTAGTCCAGATTAAGGCGTTGGCCAAGATCCACGCCTACGTCTTAGACCCGTGAGTTCCTAAACTTTTGCATTTCTCTTTGTGTGCATTTCTCTACATTTCAGTGTAGCCAAGTGTATGTAATTATGTGTGTGTGTGTGTGTGTGTGTGTGTGTGTGTGTGTGTGTGTGTGTGTGTGTGTGTGTGTG
>OMKZ01036095.1:7658-20964 GCA_900302535.1 Neoniphon sammara | reverse complement strand
GTGAGTTCCTAAACTTTTGCATTTCTCTTTGTGTGCATTTCTCTACATTTCAGTGTAGCCAAGTGTATGTAATTATGTGTGTGTGTGTGTGTGTGTGTCTGCAGGACTCTTTCAGAGCCCAGGCAAGCCGACATCAGGAAGGAGTGCCTGAAGCTCTGGGCGGTGAGTAGAGAAAATATGAGTTTTTGTACTACATTAAATTGGAACTTCAGCAGAGCTAATAGAATTTAAGCTACACACCATCATACCATCCCAAGTGAGTTCTCCCTCTAATATATGGTGTGTTTTTTTTGACCATTTCCAGATCCCTGACAAGGCCAGAGTCACTCCTGCCTCCTCAGACCCAAAGTCCAAATTCTATGAACTGATTAAGGTCAGATTATATCTGGGACTAAAGATGTCCCGCTGCATAAGATGCAGTTGTGTTTAAATGCTGTTTCTTGTTGTATTGTAGAAATATTAAACTTGAATGCACACTTTGTAGGGCTGGGCAACAAATCAATATCATAAGACTAGTTATCATCTTGGATTTTGGATATGGTAATATTGTGATATGGTAAAAGTTTTCCTGGCTGCATTACAGTAAACTGATGCAAGTTTTGAGTGTATTAGACTGTCTTAGCTGTTCTATCTGCCTTTACCCGATTGGTCATCATATCCACATTACTAATGATTGTTTATCAAAAATCTGTTGTGTGTAAATATCTTATGAAAGCATCAATAAGTCATTCCTGCGATATTATGACAATATCAATATCAATGTGTTCAGTCAAAGACATTGTAATGTAAAATGCTGAAGTTATTTCATTATTTTTGATCCTTGTCACCCCCTCCCTCTTCTCGCCTCAGGGTTCAGATGTGGAGTCGTTCCAGTGTAAGCTCACACCTCTCAACTCCTCCACGTTAGATAAGGTGCATCATGTCCTGGACTACCGATGCATTGTGGGTGGTGGCGAGCAGATCTTCTTGCTAGCACTTGGGGTGAGTCCACAGAGACAGAAAACGCTTTGAATGGAGGCCAATTCAAATTAACATGTTTTTTCTTCACTTAACTATGGAACCTGGTCATAAAGAATCAAATTCAGGTCAGTCAGATAGGATTTGAATTTCATCACAATGTACATCACTTGAAAAAAATACTTTCCTAAATATTTATGGTACCCTCAGTATCAACACATCTGTTGTATGCTCAGCACTAATTCAGTTTCTCT
Organism: Neoniphon sammara; assembly: GCA_900302535.1. Lineage (NCBI taxonomy): Eukaryota > Metazoa > Chordata > Actinopteri > Holocentriformes > Holocentridae > Neoniphon > Neoniphon sammara. Next base: position 19,753 of record OMKZ01036095.1, on the reverse strand, counting down.
GGCAAACGGTAACCATTTAAAAACAAACAAACAAAAAAGCTAAATAGACACTCCACTCGCCTTTAGGGGCAGTAGGTGCACCCATTCTCTTCCCCATGTCTGTTCTCACCATTTCCCCCTCTTCTTTCTTGGCCTTTGCAGAAGTCTCAGATATACACGTGGGATGGAAAGATGCCTGTACGCTGGAGGAAACTGGAGAGTTTCAAGCTGGAGCTTCCCAGAGAGACGGTTCTCAGTGTTGAAATTGTCCAGGAGCTCAAAGGCGAGGTGAGATGAGAGACCCGAAAGAGCTGAGGGGCAAAAAATATGAAAGATGTGAACCAGGAGTGGAAGAGGACTAAAAGGAGTCGAACCATTTTTGCTTAAATTTATTTTTATATTGAGCTTTTGATTATGGTTACAGTGACAGTGTTTTTTTTTTCACTAGACGTGATCACAATTAGTTTTTTCCAATGTTAGCCCCAGTGATTTGACAAAGTTATTTTGTTTGACTTTTATAATATCAACAATATGACCAACCTGTTCACTGACAAAGTTTGTGTCCATCATTATTTCCCTCCAAATAATGATTATAAAAATGACTTATGCCACCCTGGTGAACTTTCCACACTTAGAAGTTGTTCTTGCTTTAAACCCTGAAACTTGCATTTTACTGCAGATACCACAGAATGGGGCATTATTCTTGCTGTATGTGGGCAAAGGTCTCACCATTATATTATGTTTGGTCTTCAGGGCAAAGCCCAGCGGAGAATCAACGCAGTACATGTTCTGGATGCACTAATACTGAATGGCACTGATGTCAGAGATCAGCACTTCAACCAACGGTAGGACAGTGTCACTGCACTCAAACGTTATGCCAGTCTTCTACATCAAGTCTAACCTGGGCCATTTTTTGGCTTCTCGATGCACTTTGCATGTGTGCATCTTTAGCTGGAATAAATGCACTCATTTTGCATCCAAGTTGCCTCCAGTCCCTTCATTTTGCATATTTTCTGCCAGTGTGGAGGCCCTTTTCTACCCACTCATTTCAACCTGAGCCATATCTACCGATGTAGCCGTTATCAACAGGGCTCATTTTGTCTATATTTCTATAGGTTCAGAGCAGTAAAAGATGCCAAATGCTGTTCAAACGCTGTACTGTTTGGCTTGGTTGAAATGTTTTGATTTCACATTACTACCGTCATGCCAACTCTGTATTGTATAATGAACGAGGTCCTTTGTGCCTCCAGGATCCAGATGGCTGAGAAGTTTGTGAAGGCTGTTTCCAAACCCAGCAGACCAGACATGAACCCTATCAGGTACAAAACATCTTCTGTCTTTGAATTAAACTGTTTTGAACACCACATTTTATCCAGTCACCTTCTGTGGAATCATAGTCCAAAATATAGAAAAATCTGATTATATAAGTCCCATGTGAGGTTTACACTAATAAATACAATGACTGAGACTCTCAAATAAAAAATACTTTTGCCTGTAAATGCTGACAGATATGATGTGGTAACTGAAACATGCCATGGAAAATTAAGGGAATTTTATTAGCAGAAATGTGCATGAACCTTTTCTCTGTATCCCTGATGAATAGTGATAGGTAATAACTTTCTATCGTATGGATTTTTGTGTTATTTTAGTGTAACATCTGTGTCTTCCCATAACATAGAGTGAAAGAGGTTTACAGACTGGAGGAGATGGAAAAGATCTTTGTAAGGTATGACAAGGCAGCTGTTACATAGATGTCACAAAATATAGAATATCTATCAGAGTTTCAAATAGTGGTTGTTAAAGTTCAGATGCTGAGTATGGAGGACAACCTGTCTTATTTTTTGTTAATTCATATTCTGATCTTCCTCGTCCAGGCTAGAGATGAAAGTGACAAAGAGTTCAGGTGGAGTCCCTCGTCTGTCTTACACCGGCAGAGATGACCGGCACTTCCTTCCCACGGGCCTCTACATCATCAAGACTGTCAATGGTTGGTGTGGGTGTATGCTGTGTTCTAATATATAAAATGTAGGCATGTATGTGTGCACAGTCATGGAAAAGTGATTGTACAGTATGTTTTTTTTATTAGAAATGGGTGAATAGGAGATTACAAAATATCTCTAACACCAACCTTCCTCCACTTCTCCTTCATCCATCAGAGCCGTGGACGATGGCGTACAGCAAGAACTCCAAGAAGAAGTTCTTCTTTAACAAGATGACCAAGGAGTCCACTTACGACCTGCCACCCAACTCTGTTGCCCCCTTCCAGTATGTACCCTCCTCTAATTCAAATCCATTACAGACTACATATTTTTGGACCATCATAATTGAACAAATTGTGGAGCCACTCACAGAGATGAGAAGAGTAATCTGGCTTGGATCACATATAACAACATTAATGTCTCTAAAAAGTAACTAACTTTTATTCTGAGTGCATTTTAAATGAGCTACTTTTTACTTTTACTGAAGTAGATTTTTATTACAGTATGTCTACATCAGTAAAATATCAACAAAACAACAGTACTTCTAGTGTAGCAGTTTCTGGTACTCTTTTCACCACTGCTCATGATAATATTATACACATTAATGCTCTGACAGTTCAGCAGGTCCGCAATAATCAATAAGGTTCAGCTGAATCATTTTTTACTAAGTATTAGCTTTAAACAGGAATGATTGATTTTACAGTGAACATGGTGCTAACACAAATGTAGCCAAGTCTTTGAGAGGGTAATTTCTGACAGGGGCTGAATATTTTAACATTATCTGTGGGAGGACAGACAGTTCACAGCATTCTCACATCTGACCGTCTTGATGAATTAATTTGTAAACAGTGTCATTTCATCGTCTCTCTGTCCCCCTCAGTGTTTGCCACTCAGAGCGGCTCTTCTGGGCGTGGGTGGAAGGAGTCATAGTTCACGATTCCCAGACGCGGATGGACCCTGAGAAACTGTCCAAGGACGACGTGCTGTCCTTCATCCACCAGAACTACCAGCCTTGAATGATGCTCACCCTCCCAGGGCTCTGCCAGCTAGGGCTTAGATACACGATCCTCCATGTTGGCTCAGAACGACGGTCAGAATCGGGTTGTAATTGGAGTTACGGAGCCAAAGTGGAGGATAGTTTATTGAGCTTTCTGGCAGTGACATTGTGACTCCTTGCAAGCAATAGACACTTGACAGACCACTCTATTTCTGCCTTTTCCTCTGCTCCCGGCTCTGTAAATTAGAATGAACTGACTTCGGCACATAAGATCGTTTGTTATTGAATGGAGACAAAACAAATAGACTGCCATTGTCACCATGTGGGATTGCAGGGCCATGTAGATGACTTTTATAGTTCCCCACCTAAGCCATGCCTCTGTGTGTGTGTGTGTGCGTATGTGTGTTTATTTTTGTGTGCCTGCACATGCATTAGGGATCAAGAGAGAAGCATCTGCTAGTGATAGTGCTGGGTATGTTTCACATGTAGGTTACACAGTGCATCCGAATCTGCAAACAAACACACTCTTGCCTGCCTCGCTTTGGACCTTTTTAATCAATCTGCTCTTTTTGTCCACTCCTTAGAGAAGAGGATTTGTTGTCCAGTGTCTCAAACACTAAACGGTTTCCTCTAGCAAATCTACAGCTGATATCCAAATACAGGAACTACATGTTATATCTTAGCCTTCTCATAGTATCAATTACTCATCAGTTTCATCAGTGTGCACATTCATGTCAGTTTCAGATGTAGCATGTCTTCTACCATTCATGACTGATCTGTTGAGGAGTGAGTGTGTGAGTTCAAATTTTTGGGAAGTATGCTGTCAGGTTTTAGGTTCTGTTTTTTTGCCCTCCGCACACCTCTTTGTGCTTCCTGTTGCCTGGACTCAGCCTTGTTTTCTTTATTTGTTTAAATACCACAAATGAGGATTTATTTTTTCTTGTAAAAGCCATCAATCCCTCTGTTGTTATTAATGATAGTTTGTGAAATAAATGAGACTTGCTCTTCCCAGAAATGACTGTCGCTGCCTTGTGAAATTTGATTGACGCGAAACAATAATAACTAGAAAGGGCATCCAGAGTGCAACACCTGCACACTGCATGTTAGACAGTGAAATGCTCTAGGACCAATGTGTGCGATATTTTTCCATCAGTTTAACCTTTCAAGGTCACTGAAGGCCAAAGTCACTGACCAAGATAAAGGTCATATACTTATATTAGTGTTTAATAGTAACAATCTCTTACCAATTCACTGACATGGCCATTATAAATATTCCCTGTGTACCAGCACTGGGCCAAAACTTTGATCTTACCTTGTGACCTTTGACCTTTGAAAATCACTTCCTCTTTCTTGGCCCTTAATTCTTAAATCTCTGCATCAGTTCAACCTTTCGAGGTCACTGAAGGTCAAAGATGATGTGACCAATAGGTCATTTTGACTTTATATTAGTGTTTCATCGTAACCATATATAAGTATCTCTTACCAATTCACTGATATGACCATTATATACGTGACTATTATACTCCCTAATATTTTGCAAAGGGTCAGTCTGACCCTTTGCAAAATAATGATTGACAGGGCGACACACCAATCTGTGCTTAGCAACCATACAAGCTGCCTGGAAATGCCCTGACAGCGACACGCCTGAGTGATAGGTTAATGGCACTGAAAGCTGTAACTTAGTATGAAACTTGTAAAATTAAGAAGAAATGGTTAAATTGTGTAGTTGGAGATGCTGTAACACGATCTCACGCTATTCAGTGGTCAGTCACAGAACTTTATAGCTGCCTGTCTGGTGTTAGCTAGCTACTACTTGGCAACCTTGAAACGTAAACACAACGGCAACGCCCACCCTTGAATTATTATTTTTTTAATACAAGACGTGTAATAAACGGGATAATCCATTTATTTTATTGAAAAATGACGACATCCGTGTCGGTCATAATTTTTCGATAGAAGACCGCCTATCGTGGATTATTTGGATTGTTTATCACACATACTGTCCCTCATGTCAATGACCGAAATGAGCAAAGAAGGGCTAAAACATAAATTAATACTAGTATATAATTGACTGTAGTCATTTTACCTGTAGTGACAAATAACTAGTTATTTACGTAATATTACATCACAGCTTACAAAACGAAGGCGATTGGATACTAACACCGGCGATCCTTATTTTGAAGTTGAGACTCGTTCAGCCAGTCGGGGCATCACAGTTTATGTAACCGGAAGTCAGATGTTATCCAAACAAAAGCACGCAGAAAGCACGCCGCGCCCTGGGAGAGGGTAGAAACGCCTCAACACACGGGCATTTGCGCATTTCTCTCAGTTATACAAAAGCGACTTTTTTCTATTATGCAAAGGGACAATCTCACAGGTATGTAGGGTTTTTTTCCGTTAAGACAAGGCTGACAAATCTAACGAGTTAAAAGTGTTACGTAAATTGCTATTTGGACTTCTTTTCTGACTATTGATTTTTTACCAGCTGCCTTTGTAAACATTTGCAAGCCACAGGTAATCACATGACTGAAGTTACCAGGCTGCTGTGACGAGGCAGTGTTATATTACTGAAGTCTGCATGCTCTGTATTGCAGCGTCCAGAAAACTCGTGAGTTGTTGATTCACTGGAGTGAGTGAGAGAGAGAGAGAGAGAGAGAGAGAGAGAGAGTTGTGACCACCTGCAGAAGAAACATGCTGAAAGCTCTGGGACAGGCTCTGTTTTCTACTGGGTTACAGAACCCGAAGTTCACAACAGAGAAAAAGGTAAGTGATGATGATGATGATAATGATGATGATTATGATAGTTGGTTTTGTTGTTGTTGTTGTTATTGTTACTATACTGTATTACTGCATGAAATAGGATGAGTGCAATGGACAAAAATGGCAATTCTTTTGTTTCTTAGACTGTTTTTACTTCAATTTGGTAAGGCTCTTTATGGGATAATATGATGGAAGTGAGCATGTGTGTGTGTGTGTGTTTACAGGGACAAGACTATGAAGTCCGCACCTACCATGCCACAAAGTGGGTGAGCACCTCTGTGACTGGGATGCAGTGGGATGTAGCCATGAGAACTGGTTTCCATCGGCTGTTTGACTACATTCAAGGCAACAATCAAGGCAGTGAGTTTCAACAAGTCTGCGTAAAGGTTACCACATGCATCTGAGGATGAGGGGGATTTTGTTTGTATGGCTACCAAAAATATTTATGAAAATATCAGAAAATAAGTGAGAATTGATGACAAAATTGTGATCAATAGACATGAACTGACTGGTATCAGCAGGCCGCAGAATGCTCCATCTTTAATGTAATACCACTGCTGCTGCAGTTTAAAGGTGTTGTGTATGCCTTCATTTTTGCTTTGACACAAAGCATAAAATAACACTTCTTTCATTTTATTACATGTGAAAAAAAGAAAAGTGTTTTTTATAACAAGTATGTGTACTTGATATAAATATAATTGATGGTATACTGATGTAGTGTAGTATTTTTTTTTTTTTTTTTGGTCTGGAAACTTTATTCCCTCAAACTCTACTACAGTAAGAATTGATATAAAGAACTGATGTGAACATACCAACAACATATGAATCGACTTCCACTGGAAGTAAGATGCTTAAGAAGACTATTAGCTATAATTTTTCAGTTGAACTGACTGCATCACAGTAATGTTGCTTAAAGGTAAGTGAGCAGTAACGTGTTGAGATGAGACAAGGGAATAAAGACTCCACCAATGAGCCAGAGTGAAATTTCTCTGTTGGTGTTCTCCATAAAAAAAGAAAAAGAAAATCCAGACCTTTATAATGAGGAAAACCAGTGGAAATGATGAATCATTGTAAAACAGTTGATGAATTTTATAAAAGGAAGACAACATGTGGCACGTTTTCTCTTATAGAAGTTTCAGAGAGAGTTTTGCTACGAATTCTCTTCCCCCAGTGAGAGTCCAGGCTTGATTACATTAATTCCCAAACCAAATGAAAGTCTGAGTAGCAGCACTTTTTAAAGGCCAGACTCCTCTCTCTGCTGAGCCTGCTGACACACAGAGAGGAAAAATCTGCTTTTCTCTGCACCGCACCAATTATAGTAAAGGTCTACAAATTCACTTTCTACAATATCTTATAACAACCTTATGTCATTTCCTACTGGAGCAATCATATTAAAATATGATAGAAGAAAGTATGGCTTTCCCCCCATAAATATTTAATTACAAATAAGTTGTGTCATTTAGAATATCTCATAAGTTTTTCTCTTCTAGTCGTTACTTATGAAATCTAAAAAAAAGCCTGTCCATACACACGTTGTCTGCAGGTTTATGGTTGATAATCTTTACCTGCAGTTCTCAGTGTTGTGAGAAAATATACTGGTTGGAGAAACGGCTCTCAATTTAATTTTACTGATGACCAAATTTCACATTCACAAATGTAAATTTACCAATTAAAAAAAAAAAACAAGTTTAATTGTATAATTGTTAGGGGTATAGCAGTTAATTCATTGCATTGATTATAAATTCTGCTGATTCAGCTGCATCATTCCGCTAAAAGAGAGAATTGGATCAACATGAAATTCTTTCAGTGCATTCATTCATGATTCTTCTAAAAAAAAATTTAAAAAGTGCTGATTTCAATCGTGATTTACAAACATGAATTCAATTGCTCCTAAAAAGAAATATTGTTCTTGAGTCAAATTGCCAACTAGTGATTATAATTAAATTGATGTTAACCCAAGCATTCACACCCCTAATAATTGTATATTCATATAAACATTGTTTCAGAAAGTGCAGGTAAAGAAGCTGTGAAAACTCCCGGGCCATGTTTGCTTTACAACAGATGAACACAGTAGAAACACTGACTCAGCACTTTGAAACAGCAGCCCTGCCTTTGTTTTGCTCAGCGTTTTACACAAGTGTTAGTTATGACATTATATATTGTGTTTGCAGTAGACCACACTCAGGTCTGCAGTGCAAGGTGATCTTTAAGCGTGGCTGTGCGTCTCCTGCATGAGGAGCGGTCACTCACTGCTCTTCATGTCTGTGATTATGTCTGCACCATCTGCTCAGGTGTCACCGTGCACCGCGGTTTTCATCCGCCAGCTGCCGCTTTGCTGTTTGCCCTGATAATTTAATACCTCTGCAGCTCGGTGAAACTGAGACAGACTCTATTCCAACAACACGATCCGCGCTGTTTCTGCTTCTCTCTGTGCTCGTGCCGCTTGTTTCTCCCTGTCACAAACACGTCTATCGTTGAGTGCGTCTGCCTCCGCCTCACCGCGTGTCTGTTTGCCGCTGCCTCAGAGGTCAAGGTGGAGATGACGGCTCCGGTGACGTGCCTGGTGAACCCCGGAGCCGGCCCCGCGTGTGAGAGCACCTTCACTGTGTCCTTCTACGTCCCAGAGGAGCACCAGGCCGACCCGCCCAAGCCCAGCGACCCTCAGGTCTTCATAGAAGACAGGCAGGAGTTCACCGCCTACGTCAGGTGAGATACAGGCCCCAGGTCATGAAGTCATCACAGATTTTTATTTCACATTCAAGCTCGGAGACAATCAAGTGTCAACTTCACACTTAAAACAATATGCAAATTTCATAATATCACTGTTTGAATGAGAAAGTAGATCCGGTTCACTGGATCTGCTTTCCAGATCTTCCGGACCACTGGATCTACTTTCTCATTCAAACAGCAATATTATGAAAATCTCTGGAAGCAGCTTGACCAGAAATACTATTTCAGATGCTTGCTGAACTCGTATTATCAGATTATGCTTTTTTTAAAAATATATATTACAGAGGTATGGAATTTTTTCTTTTATGTTGAGAGAGCATAAGACTGAGGGAACACGGGGCTGTTAAAGTATATAAAAAAAGAAAACACTGAGGGAACAAAGCACATGGGAAGCTCACAAAAGGAGCAGAATTCATAAAATAGACATGAAGCCCTTGACCTCAGCTCGTTCGAGTCCCTGATACACGTACCTGCACCTACATCTCTCTCATATCTCAGGACATACGGGGGATTTGCCAACGAGCAGACCAAGACTGAAGAGTGCTTGAAACTGGTGGAGAGCCTACAGAGAGACGGCGTTCCCTTCAAAGACCAGCCGTTCTACACGGCCGGCTACGACAGCCCCATGAAACTCACCAACCGCAGGAACGAGGTCTGGATCCTCAAGAAGAGCGAGGAGGAGTAACGAGTTCAAAAGCTTCCTAACGCCCCGCAGCATCGGCAGAGAGAGTTCAGTTTGAGGATAATTCCAAATAAAATCTGTCCCTGCCTTATTTTAAAACAAGAAATGATCACAGAGGTCACAAGCACGGCCTCTCCGGTATGAAGCAATGTTTGTTTGCTCTGCACTCACAGTCTGAACTTTTAGCACTCGCTGCTTTGGATGAATATTCAAAGGGAACTAAAACCTTTTTGTTACAGGAATATGATGAATGAAGTTTTAAAGGTTAGGCTAACAAGCAGTGTGTTTCAATTTTTAAACAAAAGATTTTATTTTATTATTGTGTAGTTTGTACCTAAAGAGTTTTCATTTTTTGTGTCAGTTTTGCTTTAAAATTTGGGCGGCCTGCTCATTAAATTTACAGAATTATAGACCTCATTCTGAGAATCTTTAACAGAGGCCATCAGATATAAACCAATGTGCCCTTAAACCTTGGCAGCTAACCTTAGTCATGTGGCAGCAATGGGACGGTAAAACATAATTGAGCTCCACTAGATGGAGCCAAGTAGTCAAGACACAGTTTTCTGTATTTGGTGATGAACAGCAGAGAGTCTTACTAAACATGTTAGAGCAGGAAATTACAGCTGGATTCACAGGTAGATCATACAGGTTTTTTGGACAAAACCATAAGCGCTTGATGGTTAAGTTTAATAAGAATACACTGATTTACAACTTTTATTTTCAAATAATGTTAACCTCTACATAAGTACTAAGACACATGCAATGAACCTTTACAGAATTGTCATGAAAATCCTCTGTAATGTGACAAAGGAACAAAGCTGATCAGATTGCAGGATCCACAAGTACTGTGCAAAGTCTGAACAGTTCTGTGTCTTTGTGTCAGTCAGTGGTTTGTTGTGAAGGAGACTCTGTCCTGACATTGACCGACATGTTGTCTCTTGGAAAATCTTGGCCATTTCTTCATCACAGACGTCAGACCCACAGTGCAGCACCACTGTCTGTCATTACGTAGAAATCTGATTAGCTTCAGATTATAAATCTATGCCTCTCACAGCCAAGTCACTGCAGTCAGGTGACAGCTGAGGCTTAGCATCTGCTACGCCACAGTCATTAAACTAGACTGGATTACTCTGTGATTCATTCACCCGACTCTGCTGCAGTCGAGCAGTGCAGGACTGTCAGTAGGGCTGCAACTGTGATGTAAACTACGATCCACTATACAGACAGACTTTTCAGTATCTTGACTCAAAACAAAAGAAAAATCAAGGCACCTGTGTGTCACTTTCTACAAATTAAAAATGACTAATAAATCAAAATAGCCCCACTGGACGTTAAAAACAAGTAAAAACTCGAGACACTTTAGCCACACCATCATTAGGGAGCAGTTGTATTTTTAATGTTTTGTAAATGCTATTAAAGGCATTTTAATTCATAGCCTTTTTGTTTAAGTCATGGCCCACTAATGAGCAGCTTTGTGTAGTTGTATAATTTGTTTACCACCATGAGTTTTTGTTTCTTTTTTTTTTTTATTTCTTGATTAATTTTTAATCAAGATGAGACATTTTTGCCGAAGTTGTTGGATGTTTGACTCCAAGATAAGGTTTTGTCTCGCACAAGCAGCCCTCATAAAATAATTGCAGCCTCTTATGATTTGGAATTTGAGGTATTTAATAATGTTATTTTTGATTTTTTTTTCTTCCACTTAACTGAGCCACCTGTCAGTCAGAGGTACCTGGACACATTTTGACATAGTTTGTCAGACTGTTAGTCCTGCATTCTTCTGTGTGAGGTTTGATGATGAATGTGAGGCTCAGATACAACCGGCTTTAAACAGATTATATATTCAGACAGCTAATGAAATGTAAGGTGACATGAAGCCAAAAGAGAACATACAGCTATGTGGTTAATGCACCTCTGATATCATCTCACTAAAAGGAATTTTTCAAGTATTTTTATTATGGAAATTGTTCAAATTTTTAATCTTGAAGCGATACTTACCTGGATTTATCTGATAAAGGGATGATGACATAAGCGCTGCTCAGATGTGTGAATGATGGCGCATATTACATCTAAATTTTGATTAAGAATGTAAAATTTATCATTTCATCAATAATAAATATTCATCGAAAGACTGATTGCGCAGATAATGAATTACCTCCATCTCTGCTTTTCACTGTGTAATTAGTGCTGCTCACCTTTATTTCAAAATGGGACTGTGTGGTTTGAATCAACGGGCTGGTTTTTAAATGGGAGGACGTGTCACTGTACGTTGGTAAACACAGCTCTGACCGTCCCCCGCTCTGATGATCCTGACCTTTTATCCTCCGGCTGAAATGCTGCCTCACCTGTGCCACAGTTTGCTCTCCCTTCATCCTCTCTCACCTCCCCTCCTCTGTCACCGTCAACTTGATGCATGCTGAGTCATTCGCTTTATTTGTGGCGGAATTGTTCCCAATATCATGTTCGGACACTCAGCAGAAAATGACATCTTTTTTTATCCCCTGCACAGACACGTGAACACACTCACACACACACACTCTCCGTCTTCGTTTGTTGTTCATGAGTCAAATTTATCTCATTGGGCGCGCGCAGCGAGGTGAAACAATATTGCGGATACGAAATGTATAAAGAGATACACTCGGCTAACTATCCCATACAAAACACACACGCACACACGCGCACGCACAGCTCTTTGCAGGGAGCCAGAGTCTGGCATATTCTATTTTTGCAAACCGCCTCGAGCCTCTTGGAGACCTTGAGTCAAGAATCATTTGATGTGATAGACTGTTGAGAAAAGGGGAGTAAAAATACTTCAATTTTCTGGTGACAGAGGTTAACTGGAGGCAAAAAATGTGAAGTATACACTGGTGAAGTCACCCCAGTGGTTCAGTCATAATGTGTGAAATTGAGTATTAAGTATTTTTATTTAAAGGAACATTTCAACCAAAAAAAAAAAAAAAAAAACTTC
>OMKZ01036091.1:7004-22370 GCA_900302535.1 Neoniphon sammara | reverse complement strand
CTTGAAGCAAAAAAAAAAAAAAACGCCTTGTTGCACTGCTGGCGTTTGTAGTAGAGTATAAATACGCCTTGCTCCCATTGCAGACACTTAGAAAAATACACTGGCCTCAGGAAAAAAGGCTTTGGTGGACACAGCCCCTTAGCCAGTATTCGTTTTTTCCATTAAATAAATGCTTTAAAGTAGAATGTAAAATTCCATTTGCTTTGATTGATTTAAGGCCAGCTATCATTCAAAAATAGATGAACACGACCATCCCTAGTATATCGTAAGGAAGTGAGAACAGTCTCAGAGGTTATTTGTTATACATGAACATATTTCAACATTTATGGTTTGGGAAATGAATAAAATGTGTTACACAAAACACCTAATTTCCTTTTATGATTTCAATAGGTGCTTATCCGTGTCATTGACACCAACAACCACCGGCCACAGTTCTCCCAGCCCAGGTACGAGGTGAACGTCCCAGAGGACACTCCCGCTGAGACTGAGGTCCTGCAGATCAGTGCTGTAGACGAAGATGAGAAGAACAAACTGACTTTTACACTCCTGAGCAGCACTGATCCATTCAGCCTGAAGAAGTTCCGCCTAGACCCAGGAACAGGTGCTCTCTACACCACTGAGAGACTGGATCATGAGACCATGCGCCGCCACACCCTTACTGTCATGGTATGGATCAGTGAAGATATAAATATTGATAATGATGATTGCATGGAGCTTTAGCATGACTGATTACCATGAAAACATGAATGAATATGAGTGAATTCTAATTCTTCTACTGTAGGACTTTTTCTTTCACTGTGTGTGTGCCATGAAATCCCCCATTTATCTAAATATTTATACAGTGTAACTATCGTCTATCTAACTAGATTTATCTGTTTAATTAGATTGTTTTCAGTGACATTTATTGGATTTTCTCTATATATATGATTTCCATATGATGGCTTATTCTACACCATTTTAGCTCTGATTTTACAGTCCCTGATACATTTTTGAGATCTGAAACCAAAAAACTAATTGCAAAAGACCTAATCGCCACATGTGTCCCTCAGTGGCACTTCGTAAGTCAGAGCAGTTTAGAGGTGTGTAATGACCCAGTCTTTGAGCCTTCCCAGACATCCCGACATTTTCAAACATGTTTAAAATGATCAGCATAAAATTTGAAATTCTATTGTAGTTTGTGTGATTTATGACAAGCCCTTAGAACAATGATGAACAACAGCCAATGAGAGAGTGAGAGGGATCAAAAAAATCTGTCCTGTCCAGCTCGTTGCAGGTAGACTAGATATGTACATTTCATTGCACTTTTATCTGGGATTTTTCTCTCTGCCGAACAGACAGTCCTTGCTGCCCGCGCCTTCCCAAGAATTCTCTCCTCTAAGTTTACTCACCTTTTTCTCTTCCATTTTTCTGAAAGAAATGAGTGCACAGCAAGCAGCTCCACCTAGTGTGGCTTTATTTTGGTAAAACAGTCACTTGCATCTGTTTTCACTTCTTGCATGTGGTTCTGTGAGTATTGGGATCACACAGCGATTTTGCACCCCAGCATCGACAAGACATCAGATTGAAAGAAATAATGTGCAATTTGTGGTGCAGCGATTTTGGAAATTTCAAAGTCTTATAGTGTGCACTTGGCATAAGGAAATGAAAAATTTGAAGACTGAGGACTGTGGGCTCCCAAACAGAAACAAATTCAAGCATTGATTATATCGTCATGGCTTGTGTTTCTTAAAGGTCTCTTTTTTTGACAAATTCACAATGGTAAATTAGAAGAAATTCCTACAGATGACAATTCTAAGCCAGAGGGTCAGCATGCATTGTACACTGATCATTTGTTTGTTGGACCCCATTTGTCATTTGTGACCAATTATGTGGTCGCCATCAGGAACCCTTTATTGTTCTTCTGTTCATGGGGAAATTAGGCATCCATTAAGTCAAGATTCTTTCTTCATATATTTTTCAAAATATGAGGGGCTAACTGTATTATGATATAGTTACTTTTTGTGAAGGAATTAATCCTTCTAAATAATTTATGCTCTTGTCTGCGTCTCTCTTGTTTTTCTTTGACATCTTCCTCCGCCCCACTGTCTTTCTCTGATCCCCTCTTTCCAACTCTCTTTCATAGGTGCGTGACCAGGATATCCCAGTCAAGAGGAACCTAGTTCGCGTTATTGTCAATGTGGAGGACACCAATGACAATGCTCCCTGGTTTATAGGTTCACCTTATTCTGGCCGCGTATTTGAATCTGCTGCTCTAGGCTCAGCTGTGCTCCAAGTCACAGCCCTAGACAAGGACAAGGGCCAGAATGCAGAAATTGTCTACAGCATTGAATCAGGTAAATGCCCCCAAAGATGCCATGTCACTCATTATTACCATGTTAGACATAATTTCTCTAGGACTGTCTCTGTGGAGAAACATTCATAGCACAAGCTTTCATTGTAGAAAAAAAATGTATGAGTCATCTTGAGTTCTGCTGCCCACTGGGTCTTGATCATGAATGGCATACTTTACAAAGAATCAGAGAATGCTGAGAACTTTGTCAGAGGATCTCCAAATACGTGGGAGACTCGCAGAACCCCCTCAGAATTTCCCACCATTGTTTTCTCTGCCAATAATCTGTGTTGTGAGAGGAAGATACATCCAGCTATTAGCTAGGCCTTTTGTTTGCAGACATACATATTTGGGATTGTTGAGATGACTCAAGGTAATTGAATTATAATTTGCTTTGTTGTGGGTCAAATTGAAGGCTTGAGATGACTGGCATGGAATAGAGTAGCTCTCGTGATTATTTTACGTGTTGAAGTGGTAAGAAACATTTACATTAAATCCAGATAATTGTAATATGTACAATCTTTACAAATCCTTTTCAATTCCAGCAGCCTTCTTAGAAAGAAATTTGGTAAAAAGACTCTAGTGTCCTAATGTAGTTTTGTATTCATCGTGAGGCACATATGACAGCAAAGATTGAAAATCACCTTCATATTAATCACACAGGTATTTATCGCTTTCGTCTTCTTTTTTTTCCCAACAGGAAACGTTGCAAAGTCCTTCGCCATTGACCCTGTCCTTGGGACAATTACAGTAGCTAAAGAACTTGATCGAAGCAGCAAGAACCTGTTTGAACTTACTATCAAGGCATCTGATAAAGGAATACCTCCGATGTCAACTACTGCCACTGTACACATTGTGGTAACAGTTTCTGACAATGCAGCCCCACGATTCACTGAAAAGGAGTTTGCTGCAGAGATCAGTGAATCAGCCCATCCTGGAAGTTTTGTAAGTTTGGTCACCGCCATCAGCCAGTCATCTGTTTTCTATCAGATAAAAGGCGGCAACATCAACAGTGCATTTGACATAAACCCTAACTCTGGAGTGGTTGTGACACAGAGGGCTTTAGACTTTGAAACCACCTCTGAGTACAGACTTATCATACAAGGCACTAACATGGCTGGACTGGCCAGCAACACAACACTACTGATTCATCTAAAAGATGAGAATGATAATGCCCCCATCTTTATCCGGAGGGAGTTCATAGGCATGGTCAGTGAATCAGCTCCCATCAACAGTGTTGTTTTGACCCATGAGAACACTCCCTTGGTCATTCGTGCCTCTGATGCTGATTGTGACCACAACGCAATGCTCATCTATCAGATTGTAGAGCCGTTTGCTCATAACTATTTTGCCATTGACTCCAGCACGGGAGCTATACGAACCACAACAACTTTAGATTATGAACAGAGGAGTGCTTTCCATTTCACAGTCCAAGTCCATGACCTAGGGATGCCACGCCTGTTTGCTGAGATGGCAGCCAATGTGACCATTGAAGTGATTGATGTCAATGACTGCTCACCACTTTTCAGCCAAGAACTGTATGAGGCAACTGTCATAGTGCCAACATACAAAGGTGTAGAGGTCATCAAAGTCAATGCCACGGACTCAGACTCTGGGCCTAACTCCAAACTTCTCTTCTCCATCTCCGAGGGTAATATTGGCGATAAATTCAAAATGGATCCAATCAAGGGCATAATCTCCATTGAAAATGTCACACAATTAAGAAGCAGGTATGAATTGAAAGTTAGGGTTTCAGATGGAAGATTTGCCAACAGTGCCACAGTAAAGATAAATGTAAAAGAAAACAGAGAGAGCAGGCTTAAGTTCACCAGGGAGTCCTACAAGGCCTATGTTCAAGAGAACTCATTTGAGAAGAAAACAGTAGCAGTCATTGCTGCTGTTGGGAACCAGGTGAATGAGCCCTTGTTTTACAGAATTCTGAACCCTGACAAGAGGTTTGAAATCAGCCGCACCTCTGGAGTAATCTCAACCACTGGAATTCCATTTGATCGTGAGGCACAGGACACATTTGATATTGTTGTTGAGGTCACCAAAGAGGACAAAACGGAAGATGGGGCCCATATTCTTGTAACAGTGACAGTGGAAGATGTGAATGACAACAAACCCATGTTTGTGAACCTTCCCTATCATGCCCTTGTCCAAGTGGACGCAGAGGTAGGCCAGGTCATCCGACAAGTCACAGCAGTGGACAAAGACATGGGTTTGAATGCAGATATCTACTATGAACTGAAGGAAAACGAGGAGCACTTCCAAATTAACCCCTCTGGTGAAATCTCACTCAAAAAGAAGTTTGACAAAGAGTCACTAAATACAGACTATGTCGTCACTGTTATAGCCAAAGACAGTGGAGACCCAGCGCTCTCAGAAGAGGTAGAAGTGCCCATAACAGTGGTGAATAAAGCAATGCCTGTGTTTGAGAAGCCTTTCTATAGTATTGAAATCCCTGAAAACATTCAGTTGCACACACCTGTGGTTCATGTTCAAGCCAGTGACTCTGAGGGCCCTCGCATAGTGTACACCATCTCTGAAGGAGACCCCTTAAAACAGTTTTCAATTGATTTCAACACAGGTGTTATACATGTGATTCAACGTCTTGACTTTGAGACACATCCTGCCTATAAATTAAGTGTAAGAGCTACGGATTCTCTAACTGGGGCACACTCTGAAGTGTTTGTTGATATCATACTAGAAGATGTAAATGATAACCCTCCTGTTTTCCTGTCAAAGGCCTACAACGCCAGCATTTCTGAGGCCTGTGTCATCGGCACATCAGTTTTGCAAGTTGAAGCTAAAGATTCTGATACTGGTAACAACAAAGACGTCTTCTATCTTTTGGTTGAGGAGAAGGGGAGGAGTTCAGATTATTTCACAATTGACCGTGACACAGGAATAATTTCAACAGCTCAAGTGCTTGATCACGAGGAAACCCAGCAACATAACTTGAGGGTTCGCGTTGTAGATAGTGGAGTTCCAGCCCTCTCCAGTGATGTTACTGTGATAATAGATGTTACCGACTTGAATGACAATGCTCCAACATTTACAGAGAATGTTTATGAAACAACCGTCAGTGAATTAGCCCCTCGTGGTCACTTCATCACCCAAGTGCAGGCATCTGACGCTGATAGCTCAGACTCGGATAAGTTGGAATTCTCCATTATATCTGGCAGTGAAGGTCAGAACTTTGCCATGGACAAAAACACAGGCGTGATTACCATTTCCAACCACCGTAGGCCACATATGCAGCCTCGGTACAATCTCAATGTATCAGTGTCAGATGGTGTATTCAGAAGCTCAGCCCTAGTCAAAGTGACAGTCATCGGTGCCAACTTCCACAACCCCTCCTTCCCTCAGGTGGACTATGTAGTAGAACTGATTGAGAACTCACCTGTAGGTACCTTTGTTGTAGAAGCTAAGGCAACAGATGATGATGAAGGCATCTATGGACAGCTAACATATCGCATTGTCAATGACTTTGCAAAAGACAAGTTCTCTGTCACTGAAAATGGAGAAATCTTCACACTAGAGAGCCTTGATCGTGAAAATGCCATTGAGAAAGTTATTCCCATTTCTCTCATAGCAAAGGATGGTGGTGGAAAAGTAGGCTTTTGTATCATCAATGTAATTCTTACAGATGTCAATGACAATGCCCCGCAATTCAGGGCTTTTGAATACAAAGCCACTATTGCATCAGATGTCCCAAGGGGAACCTCTGTGGTCAAAATTGCCGCTTCAGACATGGATGAAGGAAGCAATGCTGACATAACATATGCAATTGAAGCAGATATTGAAAATGTGGAGGAGAATTTTGAAATCCACCCCACCTCTGGGGTCATTGTTACTAAAGAGAGCCTCATTGGACTTGAAAATGAGCTCTATGCATTCTTTGTGAGGGCAAAAGACGCTGGGAATCCATCCAAACATTCTCTTGTACAGGTTTACATCCGGATTGTTGCCCCAGAGGTACCAGTTCCCAAATTTGTCGAACCACATTACCGTTTTACAGTTCCTGAAGACCTGCCTATTGGCACAGAGATTGATGTCATCCAAGCAGAGAGTGAACAACCAGTGGTTTACATCCTCGTTAAAGGCAACACTCCTGAGAGCAATGAGGATGAGGTGTTTGTTGTGGACAGAGACACTGGGGCTTTGAAGCTGGAGAAAAGTCTTGACCATGAAACTACCAAATGGTACCAGCTCACACTGCAAGCCCAGAGCAAAAATGAGAATTATGAGATATTGACATCCGTATATGTAAACATCCAGGTGAAAGACCTTAATGACAACAAGCCTGTCTTTGAGTCAGACCCCTATGAAGCAGTCATTGTGGAAAACCTTCCAAGTGGCACATTGGTGATTCAAGTCAAAGCCACTGACCAAGACTCTGGCACCAATGGTCAAGTAGTTTACAGCCTTGATCCTAAACAGACCTCAAACGACATCTTTGAGCTGTTTGCTATCAATAGTGAAACTGGATGGGTGACCACCTTGAAAGAGCTAGACCGTGAGAAGATGAGCAAATATACAATTGCCATCCTAGCGACAGACCAGGGAGACGGAGTCCAACATGTTACTGGCACCAAAGTGGAGGTAACAGTCGCTGATGTGAATGACAACCCACCCCGCTTCACTGCAGAGATCTACAAGGGCACTGTTAGTGAGGATGACCCTCCACCTAGTGGGGTCATTGCTATCCTGAGCACCACGGATGCTGATTCTGAGGACATCAATAAACAAGTGAACTACTTCATCACAGGTGAGAATTTAGCATTTTATAAAAGAGATAATTAGCAGGCTCAAAGAGTTTACTTCCCACTCCTTTGTGTAACAGTTCAACAAACAGAGCTTAAGGGGGCTTATCCGTTTAGGCCACTTAATATGATGATAATATCTCATCTTTGAAACACTACACAGTCCCTTATCTGTTAGGAGTCTTTGAGTCATCGCCTAATCTGCCAAAGCTCAAGGCAGATATTTAGGTCATCATAATACAGAAATTTATAATTATCTGAATAACGCTTTGAAATTGACTAGGGAAAAATACTTCCTCTGGTGCTAATTAGCAAGTGTGAATAACTGTGCCAAGTCTAATATCCAGAGAAATCAGAAAATGGTTCTCTCATTAGCTCATGTACATTTTCATTGTTTCTTGCTGTGCGAAATTGCCTGTATACCAAACACATTTGATTTAGAAATATGGATTTGCTATGCAACATAGTAATGAATACTTTGTACTTTGTCTGTTGAATAATTATCAATAGCTGACAGTTAGTGGAATGAGGAGCAGAAGTTCAGAACAGATTACTTTTGTTTACGTCCTTTTTCCTAACTAGCACGGTTTCCTGCTTTTCATTAACTACTTTTCATCGCACAGAAAGCAATACAGCAACTCAAGAACTCTATAGCCAGGGGACCTGTGTTCATCATTCTAAAATAGTATTCTTCCCTTGAACGCCAAACAGGAGGAGACCCACTTGGCCAGTTTGCTATTGAACACATTCAGAATGAGTGGAAAGTCTCCGTCAGGAAGCCTTTGGACCGTGAGGAGAAGGACAATTACCTCCTTAACATCACTGCCACCGATGGCATCTTTGCTGCCAAAGCCATTGTGGAGGTCAAGGTTCTGGATGCCAATGACAACAACCCTGTATGCGAAAAGGTAAAGCCAGCAAGTTGTCTGTGGCTTGTCGGTGGCTGCCACTAATGTGTTGTAATTGCAGACTGCATTGTTGATTAAGTACACTTAATGGAGTTAATGGGGTAAATTATTTAAATGCTTTCTATTGTACATTAAACCTTTTTTCCTCTAATTTATTTTCATTTCTTCCTCTCTTCTTTCACACACTATGTCCATCCCCTAGTCCCTATATAGTGAAAGTGTTCCAGAAGATTCCCCTGCTGGCAGGCTGATCTTGCAGGTCTCTGCCACAGATGCCGACATCCGCTCGAATGCTCAAATCTCCTATGAGCTCCAGGGAGCTGGAGCAGAGTTGTTCAACATCGACTCAGATACAGGTGTGTGTGTGTGTTTGTTGTTAGTGAATATGTGTGTGTGCACGCACGCTTGCTTCTGTGCATGTGTATGAGTGCTCCTATGTATAAAGAAGTAGAATATTGATTTTGTGCATTGTCTTGTGGTCTGTGTGTAAGATCATGCATGGCTGATCTAAAATAGTTTTTCATATATATTTTATAATTTATATAGTTAGCTTTCTAACCCTTTCTAGTGCTTTCTAGTGCTTGCTGCAGTCATTTTCAGTGAGTTTGCATTCAGCTGTGTTCAAGGTTATTCTGAGTGTCAGAAAGGACTATGTGGAACACATGTTAAAGTCTCCCATGAAGTACTGTTGGCTTTCTACTAAAACCACAGACTAACAAAGCAGGATTTGGATTTTAGGCAGGGCATGGTAGCAGTCATGCATTCTGCACACTTTCTGATTAATTCGGGTTAACTGTAATCCCTCTGCAGAATGTTGGTATTTTTTACATGTGTGTGTATCTGTGTATGTATCATTATCAGCTGTAGAGGAGGCAAGAAAGTTCTCTTGTGCCCAGTTGTTTTTTACTTATTTATTTTTGAAACAGCCAAGAACATTTCCCTGCAGGCTTAGTGGAAGACCCATAGTGGCACTAAAAGATAGGGTTGCACACTTAAATTGAATTTATGACTGCAGTGCTTCTTGCTTGAATATAATTTCTTATGGGAGATCGTATAAAACCAGACGCTCCAACTGGTTGCTAGAGTTAAAAAAAAGAAAGAAAGAAAAAACAGTGCCAGTTAATCACCATCATCCCTCCCTGAAAATAAGCATAAAGTAAAAATATGAAAAAATAAATAAATAAATAAACAAAATAAGCCAACAGCAGTTCTAAACAGAGAGAGGAACTACTGTACAACACTGCTACAAGAAGTCCCTCTGTAAAAATTCAGCAAAATTCAGACTGTTTTTTATGCTCACAGACTGACACTAAGGGAGACAACAAGGCAAAGATGCCATGTAGCTGTCTTTTGGCAAGACTCAATATTGAGTTTTTTTGCAGGAGCACTACTGTTATGGACTGTGAATGTTGTTTTTTCAATGCAGACAAGTAGGATTATTGCATGTGAAGACCGCCAAGAGGCTCTGGAGTTTTCCAGAGAGACTGTGGTAATGTTGGCTGCCTCACATCCCAGGACACTTCCAAGCTGCTCTTAGCTGCCAACTCCTCTGTTACCCTTAAGCCACCCCCCCCAACCCCCCACCCTCTCTCCTATCCTGCTCCAATTACTTATTTATTTCCTCCTCTCCTCTTTTGAAAGCCATTAGTTGTGTGTGTGTGTGTGTGCTTGTGAGTGGTTCTGTATTTTTAAGCTTTTCTCATAATTTGTCGCCTCGTCTTCAGGAGAATTGAAAACCTTGCAACCCCTGGACCGAGAAGAGCAAGATGAATACAGGTTCAAGGTGCGAGCAGTGGATGGAGGTGGGCGGTATTGCGAGGCTGATATCCAGATCACAGTGGAGGACGTCAATGACAACGTGCCACAGTTCACCTCTGATCCCTACACCATTACAGTCTTTGAGAACACAGAGATCGGCACATTTGTGGCAAAACTGCTGGCAAATGACGTTGACACTGGTGAGGAATATTAAGCCCCCCCAACCCTTTCACTTATGGAAATATTCAGATTCCCATCCATGCTGTTTGACAGTTCAGCGTGTTCCATGTCATGTTATACGTTCACTGTTTTAGTTTTGGGTTGCATTTACCTTTTACATTTCATTTGCACCTCCTATTCACATTTATTGCGATGCAGGTGCATTCAAGTCAATGGGGCATGAAACCATTAAAAATCACATAAAAGATCTCCCGAACAATTCTGTTGTTCATTCCTGCTAGTAGCACATGTGGGGAAGAATATGCTATGAAGTATGCAATTTTGAGAGTATTGATTTGCACTAGCCTTGATAATAAATGCTAACCAGAGATTTTTTCCAGTTTCTCACACACACAGCTATGGCATGAAACTGTAATGTCCTAAGAAGGGACTTGATTAGTAATCTGTAGCATAAGCTTATTAAAACCTTGAACCTTTGCATTAAGTCTTAATTGACCCAGTTCATTTCAGATCTAGTTTCTACTGAGGCAATGGATGAAACTTGAGTTATTTTGAGTGTATAGAAAGTAATCTTTAGCTAATTGAGAAAGACAAAAATACATCTTTAAAATAGAAATAAAGAGATTTAACTCCAGGTCAAAATAAAGTGGGATGCACTTGTCACTCAAGAAATAACCTTTAAATTTATTAGGATCATGTTATATAGATTCAAAATATAGAAGTTATTATCTTTCCATTTTACAATTGCGTTACACTAAACGGCAAGAGGGAGGAATAACAAATGTGGAATTTCATGAATGATCAACCTCTCAAATTAAAAGCTCCATTACACTCTAATGAAATTCTTTTCTCTTCAACCACAGCATTCTCAAAAGGGCTGATAGCAATTTTCCATTTGCCTGGTGGAAAGCCACAGGCCACATATTTACATCGGGAGTCTTCACCTTTCAGCAAACACTGCCACAGCAGCTACTGAGAAACCCGAGTAGAGAAGATTGTGAACTTAAACCATGCAATTGTAACAGTCATTTAAACTCCTTGAGACTTAATTTGAGAAGCTCTTGGACTTGTTGTTCCAAATAAGTCCTTTATTTAGTTCAGTGGGACAGGACGTTCTTGCTAGGAGAACCATTTCAGCCTGCTCACTGCCAGAGACTTGATGCCCGTCTCTCTCGTTCACCCTCTTTTGCTCCCTACTTTCAAGTGAACTGACAGCTTGACAGAATGAATGGGTTGCTAGAATTGGGTCCCTCAGAATG
The DNA here is from genome assembly GCA_900302535.1 of Neoniphon sammara. Lineage (NCBI taxonomy): Eukaryota > Metazoa > Chordata > Actinopteri > Holocentriformes > Holocentridae > Neoniphon > Neoniphon sammara. The sequence goes on along the minus strand of OMKZ01036091.1, from coordinate 11,167 downwards.
AAACGTTGAGTGGTGAAAGGAAGGGTTTGGTATTAAGACATTTCTTCCCTGGGGCTTTGCTAGCACAAAATTTGCCTCACATTTTGAGCATCAAGAATAAGGGTACTTGAAGGGGGGTTGGAGAAAAAAGGTGTTCCCTTCAGTTTAGCCAGGGGCAATAATTATTTTGAGTTACACTCAGTGAAAAGAACGAGCGGTGAAGGATTTGATTTGTATTTCTCTCACACGTACGGGCATCAAGCACACATCGATCTGTAGAATTCCATTTTTCTTTCTGTCTCGAGCAGTGTTATATTTGTATTTCTTGATTTAGGTCCAAGCTTGAAGCAGGATTGGTGAATCCCATGCAGACGTGCGCACACATCTATTTTTTAAGAGAAATAAGAACTATAGCTTAGACCCAAGTCACTAAGACCTCAGTCAGCTGTCTTTGCAGCCAACCATCAAAATGTGACTGCTAACTTAACTCTCTGCCTTCTCTATGTGACTCAGACATCAATATTTGACTCTGCATTACCCTGTGTAGATTGAGTCCTGGCACTGGCTCTTCTGTGCCTCAGTTTCTATCATTTGCTTGCCCATTTGGCTAGAAGATGTTTGATACTTACCCACATCACTGCTCTTCCGCTCAGCCTGCTGTTACAATCTCTGAGAGGCAACTCTTATCAGTGTGGAATGGCTGAAACCCAGACAGACAAACAGACCCAGACTGGTGCCCTTGATCTGTGATAAACGAAAGTTATGCGAGTACACATTCCTTCTCTGGTTCTTCTTTGCCTTTTATCTCCCTGCCTGTATCTGAATGTCTCTTTCCATTTTACCTCTGCACCCCGTTTAGAACCCCCAGTAGTTTCTGTGTTTTTGTCCTCGCTCATCTTGGTGTGCTTGATTCATATATGTTCTGTACAAGGTCAACTGCTGCACTGAAAAGGAAGGTGTCTTACACAGGGTTTCTATGCGACTTAAAAGTTTTGAAAATCAAGTTTCAAATTCAAGATTGGAAAAGGTCTTTAAAGGTCATTTTTGGTCTTGAAATTTTTGAATTCTGTGATCTCCCGTCCTCAGAATAAGACAGAAAGGGCAATAGGTTTTGACATTTTTTATTTGTATCCTAAAAAAAAAAGTCTTGAAAAAGTCTTGAATTTGATGTCAGGAAAGGGGTAGAAACCCTTTTACAGTACTGGCTGTAATAATGAAAGAAATCTGTTTTTGCTGCTCTAAAGATACTTGTAAATCAGTGTTCAGTCATCAAGCCCATACTTCTTCCTGTAGGTCTTACATTTTCAAGATCATACATAGCGTAGCAGTAATTAAACAGTGGTGCAGTAACTGAACAGCAGATTACAACATTGCCTTTATTATTGCTTATTCTATATGATCAAGTCCGGTATTTCTTACGTACTGTATCTCCACTTGTGGGATTTAAATGAGCATGAAATCGTTAATGTCGGTGTGTAAGAGAATATAGCTAATCTCAATTGAATTCATTTAACCACCATTAAACAGTCGTCTCAAGTGTGATCAGGCGTGATGAAAGGGATGGGGATCCACATAAGCAGGCCCTTCGATGGCAGTCTCTCCAGTGCGATAATGAGATCCATAGAGGGAGGGGACACTTACCTGATAAATCGAAATATAATAGCATATTCCAAATGGGGGCCACCTGCAGAAAGGCGTTAAGATTATTATTGTGATCTGTCTCTGTCTCGTTGCTGCAGGCAAGTTGCAGGTGGGAGGAGATGAGTTATGAGGATGGCATGGATTAGATGTTTACTGCCCTTGTTTGTCAAAGGCTCTGTGAAAGACGGATGTATTAAAATGGAAAATGAGAACAGAATATGTAGAATGGAATCAGTCTACAATAAAGTGTATATTTTTTTTTACGTATGATACTGAAGCACAGTATCTTACCACAAACATTTCACAGGAGATTTCCCAGGCAATAGCAAAATTGTCTAACATACATTTTTCTGTCCTCATGTCATTCCAGGTCCTAACAGCGACATTCTTTACTCACTGGCCGACTCTGCCGATGGGTATTTCTCAGTGGACGAGCACACCGGTGTAATAAGCCTGGAGCGGCCCCTCGACCGTGAGGTGCAGGCGGTGTACGAGCTGAAGGCCCGTGCCACCGACCAGGGCTCGCCACGTCTCTCCTCATTGTGCCAGGTTGTGGTGTCCGTGCTGGATATCAACGACAACCCACCAGTATTTGAGCACCGTGAATACATGGCCACCGTGCCCGAGGATGTGGGTGTAGGGACACAAGTGCTCAGTGTGCAGGCGGCCAGCAGGGACATAGAGGCCAACGGAGAGATCTCCTATAGCATCATCAGTGGGAACGAGCACGGCATGTTCAGTGTGGACCAACGCACTGGTATGTAGCCTTAGGAAGTGGATGACTTCTCTCTTACTGTGTTTTTAAGACTTTCCCTGACTTCTCGACCATAATCTCCTCTCCATCTCTCTTCAGGCGACATCTTCGTGATTGAACCCCTGGATTACGAGGTGTCCCATGAGTACTACCTAACGGTAGAGGCCACAGATGGTGGCTCTCCACCACTCAGTGACATGGCAACTGTGAACATCAACCTGACCGATGTCAACGACAACAGACCCGTCTTCAGCCAGGAGACCTACACAGCTGTAGTCAGTGAGGACGCCGAGCTGGGCAAGACTGTGCTGGCGGTGAGAGATTGAAATTAAACATAGCAGACAGATTCGTGAAAGAAGTCAAAATAATGGGTGCTCACGGCTAAATAAAGTAAAACACCGGTGCTCATGGGACTGTGGGAAAATTGAAGATGATGATAACAATGAAAAAATGTTCCAGGCACTCAAAGCAAGTGAAAAGTGATTGTAGTCTTTATTGATAACTAAAATACTAGTATATGTAGACCACACCTGATCATCATCAGGTCATGGTTGAAAGCTGGTGTTAGCTCTATAGTTAGTTATCAATAAAAATATAATAGCTTTACGCCAGGGATAGATGTAACTAGGTGGTTGTTAGTGCAGTAACCCATAAGTAAGAAAAACGCATAAATGGTGTAGAACAAAGGTATTCAATTAAAAATTTAAGAAGTCCGGTTTCTTAGAGTTCCTCCCCAAAGATCCTTTTATTTATTTTTTTTTATTTATTATCCCCCTCCCCCAAAGTTTTGGCCAGTTTGCAGTTTGCCCTCAGGCTGAAGCGGGCAATAAGGCTTGCACTGCAGGCTATCTGTTTTTTAAATCACGGACATGATAGGCTGATAGGCGTACACCAGCACATAGAATAACTGCACCCATCGAATACATGCGTTTCCTGCTGCAGTATACACAAAAGCTTTGATTGGCTGTGATGGTTGAGTGATTTAAATAACACACAGTTATGTCCATGGACAGGACATGGGGATACGGTAGCCACAACCATACTGCACAGTCAGGACAGACCCCATTACTGGGAACACACCTGGACCAGAGTCCACTAACTTGGGACTCCTGGTATAGAGGGACTAAATAATTCTTATCATTCTTGTTCACTTTTTTCTACTCTAACTCCAGCTTTATCTGTAACAGTCTGTCTTTATTACATCCAACAACTACAACTTTGTTCTTCCTTCACCCTCGAACTCATTTCCTACCTCACAAGCCTCTCCTCTCCTACCCATTTCTCACTACACGCCCTATCACATGTCAGCACCTGTGGCAAATCACCATCTGGCGGCACAGCTAAATTAGGACCAATGCTCTTCATGCTTACTGCACCTCTCTGTTCTTGTGCATTATCAGACGCGCACACACACACACACACACACACACACACACACCCACGAGTTTAATTAAAGACAGTTGACTCATTAAGCCCTTATCCAAGATAAGGGATTTTCATCATTCTGTACCTTTTGCATGTGAAATTTTCACTGTATCTCTTACTTGTGTACCTTTGCTACCCTCCGCTGTTCCCCTCCCTCACGAAACACCTCTTCTTATGGCCATTTATCAGCCATGTGTGTGTCTAATCGACCTGAATATAAATTATCCGTCAGAAAATTAGATTGTAATACCTCCCATTGTCTCATACTTGTAAATCTTCAGTGTCTAGTGATTTCCCATGGGATCCCTTCCAATATGTGATGGTTGGTGGATTTTAGGGCTCAGTGTGCGCGTGAGAGTGTGTG
>OMKZ01036087.1:4656-16575 GCA_900302535.1 Neoniphon sammara | reverse complement strand
GGACCGAGACGGAGGTTAAAGGAGGCTGGAAATTGAGAGACAGGCAGGAAGGGAGAGAGAGAAAGACAGAATTGAGGAAAGAGAGAGGACTAACAGATGAGTGAGTGTGTCCCAGTTGCAGTGTGTGTGTGTGTGTTTGTGTGTGTGTGTGTGTGTGTGTGTGTGTGTGTGTACCATAGAGGGGAAGGAGAGACTGTCCTGTAACTGAAAGGTCACAGGTTGCATAACAGTCAATATTTGTCCACCAACAGCCATGTGTCCTCAAGCCACATAGTGAACCCCCAACCTGCTCTGTCATTATAAATCACTATGGACAACGGCACCCAAAATGCAAAGTGCTCGTTTTGGGTTAAAGGAACATTCCAGCCTAAAACACACTAACACTATTTAAAACCTCGGATTAGTGGTTTGAATTGTGTTTCTGGCATCATTTTGTTTTTGGTGTTGTATTTGTGTTACTCTGTGGCTAAAAGTGAGTCCACTGACATCTCTTTGCACATATTCTCAGCTACAATGGCATTTCATAAGAGGGGAAAAAAATGTAAAACAGAAACATTTGCTGTCATCAACCATTTTCATTGACATTTTGCCGTATCGAATAAAGAAAGCTTAATGGAAAGGCAAATGTAGAATAAAATCCCCAAAAATGTGACTAAGTTTATGCGCTTGCTTGAGGTGGATAAACTTAGAAATTCAATAATTGGAGAAGGAAAGACACTTGCCGATTAAAAACAGGACGTGTGCACAGGATTTAATCACATGACCAGTTGCTCTTTGACCTCTGATCTCAGACAGAGCTGGCTGTCATGGCGGACGGCACGGACGTCAGCAGGTACAGGTGGACAGATGAAGTAATGAGGACGTTCCCGTGTCTCATGGATGCAAAGAAAGTAACAGGGATTTTAGATGGGAAATAACAATGGGAAACTCGCCCAGTATTAAGCAGCTGTTGATGGATTCTGTGTATCTTTGGAAACCAGCCACAGCCATGTATATCTTAGTGCCGGGCTTATTACTCCCAAACAGTCATATCTCATCTAAGTTGGCTTTATCAGTGGTTCTCAAACTTTTTTGACGCGTCACCCTTTAAAACCCAACCAAAGGACAACTTCCCTTTTAATTTGCTTAATTATCAGAGAAGGCCTCAAGTTTTAAAACTACTCAGTACTTCTCAAGAGAATGGTAAAAAAAAATCTGAAAAATAAACTTCATAGTAATTTTGAATAGTAAACATCTTTTCCTGTGTCACGATTATCTCACGACCCCCTGGAGGGTCCTGACACCCACTTTGAGAACCAGCTAATAATGAAGAACATGGATGTGGGCTAAATATAGTTTTTGGATAATTTAGTTTCAGAGTGATATTATTATCATTATTGTTATTATTATTATTAGTAGTAGTAGTAGTAGAAGTAGTAGTACATTATTTACATATTTTGATCAGAAAGTAACAACTTTAACACTTGAGAGCTATACTATTGTTGATATTTTGAAATAGTAATTTGTCAGCCTGCTTGTTTCTGGCCAAAGTAATAATATTGCTATAATCTTACCACCCAACACTACTTTAAACCCCAGAATCATATGGAACATCTTGGAGTCGGGAACCAGCCCCAGTCCTCCCCAAACATCTTGAACCACGTTCCAGTGTTTCCTCCAGAATTTTTTCCTGGCAGGGCGGCCTCTGAAACAGCGTCGCAGGCCATGTTCTGTTTCAGCCATTACACATAAGTGCGGATTAGCAGAAGAATGCAATTGAGTCTGTGCTTTCCAAAAATGTGGTGAAAATACTTTGACGAGGGTGAGTGGAGGTCTCTCTCTGCTTTGTGCTGGTATCATCTGTAACAACATTATGGTAACAATTACAGCGTACTGGAAAGCAGGCAGGTCTGCTGTGAAACCAGGGTGAAAGCAGCCGAATGGTTTCGCTGCAAAATCTAAAAAATAGTGACTCCTCTGACAAAATTATTGTGTAACACTTTACAACGGCCTTATTCTAGTGTAATAACCTGTTTATTAACATTAGATAGAATATCTGCAAGTGCACAACTTGACTGTGTAGGTAGTTAATGACAATCTCCCTAATATATAATGTACTTAGAATGGTTTAGCATGGTGTAGATTAAATGTAGTATGTATTTTTTTGAAGTTTCAGCTCAAGTGCTTGTATTGTATTGTGTGCACTTACACTGCTTTAACACAGGTTAACACAGGTTAATAAACAGAAATGAGATCATTGTAAAGTATTTCCAGTGATTGATAGTACAAAAAATATGTAATGTGACTGATTAAAACAAAAAGTACTTTTAAAGGGCTGTCAAAATGATATATTTACAGAATGGATCCCCTGTATTTTAGACGTACTGAATGATGAACTTCAGCCAATGATTTCCCCTCCTAAAAGAAATGTACAGTGTTGTGGAAGTTAACTTTTAAGATATTTTTGGTTGGCCAGCAGCTCCTTTTATGTCATGGTGGAGGAACTGCTGGTCTATACTGTGCATACTGTGCTGGACTCACAGCAGACTCCCATACTAAAAACACACTCAGTTGTCAGCAGTTGCTTGTTGGTGGTTTTTAAGGATCAGCCAATTTATTCATTATTCATTTTCCCAGAACCGGAAAAGGCTTGAACTTCTAATAACGAGACAAAACCAGTGGAGTTTCTTGAAAGCCTTTGTACAAACCTGACTGAAAATGCTGCCAAACTTAAAGCAATGCTTCCATCTTGTGGCCGTACTGTTATTTTGAATTCTTGTGGAATAAGGAGGAGTCTTTCTGTATGTCCGCATCCATAAGATTGTAGTTTATTCATACACAACACCACAAAACTGCACACATGCACAAACCCCAAACCACAAACACTGTTGAAATATTTTGTGGTTTCTTATGTATGGATGAGTCAAATGGATTCAGAAGTGATATATGAGGGTTATTTGTGAAATACAGCTGGGGAATGTGTCCATTTAAACTGTTGTCAACCCTTTTAATTGCAGTTGACATTTTCTGCCTCATTTTATAGTTCTTTACAGAAAGTATAATATTCTCAAAAAGACTTGAAGAGGCACTCATACAGACAGCACGTTCCTTTAAAAATATTTATTTACAACTTTTCATGGGCTCGCTTTTATAATATAAGAACAATAATTATAGGATCAGTGAATCAGCAATACAGTTCATCAGCAGATAATATTCTACACTTTATTCCATACATTTATACACTTTATACAATATGCATTACTTTGTCAAAACGTGTTCACATTACCTTTTTGCTCCTTTACTGTATATGTATCTCCACAATCAGCATATTGTTTCAATCAATAAAACATTAAATTCAACTATCAATAAAACTTTATTAATAAATATTCACATAACAAACCTGAACTAGTTACAGTATATTTTTTCAGCATAAAATGGAATATAAAGATCATCTTTTGCTGTGCCATTTTGAAAGTGAAGGAGAAATGCCACCAAATTAAAGACTTCAGACATGTGACTCCAGTGGCAGATCTATCAATATTTGGTCTCTCTCCAATCCCCAGAATCAAATAATTAAGACTTCAACGTGTGATGTGACCAAGAGGGCAAATCTGAAGTGATATCCTACTTAACCAGACCATATGAGAAAAAAAAGATGAAATGAAGTAAATAAAGTAGAAGTGTGTCACTAGACCTAAGCACAAATATGTTCATCAATGCTTTATGTATGTACCACTGTTTGTATATATATATATATAATTTATAAGTGTCTCACAGTTTAGATAAGGCTGTTTCCAACAGGGGTTTAGCAGTAACGACTATACCTCATTTATTCCTTATTAAAACCTATTTTGTCCTAAAGGTGACATGAATTTCGACAACTTAACAAGAAAACATCACATTTCTAAGATAGAAATCCACACAGGGTGGTGGTGCTGGTTTCCATGGCAGTCAAGCATCTTGAAAAAATTTTATGCAACGTTAACATTACGTTAGCTACCGTACAGCTAGCTAGCAGGAGTTAAGTTTATTCTGGTAGGCTAACAGCTATGCTAGGTTATGTTACAGTACGACCAAAGTTTTGGCTCACCCCAGTCTTATGGGACGTCCTACACAGCAAAGGAACCATTTGATGTTTCCTTAAAATTTCACCAAGGAATCAAGGAACCTAACTAGCATATGTCCCATGCTTCCCACTGTAATAAAAAAGCACTATGGCCATATTCTTAAAAGTCCTATCTAACTAGGAACCTTCTTTGCAAATGTGAAAGTCCCTAAGAGACTTTAGATGATAATTTGAGTGTGGTGTTTGTCTCCACCAGACTCAATTTGTGGGCAAAAAAAGATTCAACATTTGTCCCTCTGTTTCCTTAAAGTGACTTGTTAGGATCGCTGGCATTCCTCACTGAACACAAGGGGTTAATGCACAAGGCATCTAAAAGGCACGAACAAATTAAACTTAGTGAAATGCGAGGCTGTCTTTCATCCAGAAGGCCTGGCTTCAGCGGGTTCCCATGTGTCACTAAGAAGTGTCTTTGAGAAAGAAACTGAAACCCTCACTGATCCTGACCCCTGACCACCATGTGGAAGGTGAAAGCAGAATTTATACTATGTTGATAAGGAGTGTATTCAATTATCATTTTTCCTTCCTGTACTGTAGCACTTGAAAACGGTTAAAACTTTGTTTGCTTGTGCTTGAATTAAACACCAGATGGTTGACATTTTTGCTTTTACTGCTATTGCGCTGGTTCCCTTTGTGCCAGATGAGATCAATTTTAAAACTATTTCTATGTAACAATAGTCCATTGCTGTTTCCTGTGAACACCAGTTTTGGCAAGACTGAAATACATTGGCAGAGCACACACACTCTGCCTTGAACAAGAGTGTGTGTTTACATGCACAAAGTATTCTGATTTCCAGCTCATATCACTGTCTGAATCTGCATTTGGATATCTTGAACACAGATATCCCAGCATAGATGAATAAACAGAATATTCTGGATATTACCACAAAAACAGACCATGAACTGGACTATCCCAGGTTTTAGATCCAGGTTTCTCATATCGAGCATACTGGAGTTTTGCGGACAGGATATGACATTTACTTAAATGGGATACTTGGATGCCCCGCGTAATGTTTGCACTATTAATATGCATGTACAGCACTTATGGAGCATGTCCCGTGGTTCCTGGTGTCCCGTTGCTTTACAAGTTGCCTACAGGCCTTGGCAGAAAATAGATGGCTTTCTGACCCTGGTGGGTCTTTGGTCCTGCTTTGGGTTTGCCGTTCCTCTTCAATCCAACGTACCAGCCGTACTTCTGAGAGCGGTATGTGTTGTAGTGGTTTTCCTCATACTTCTCCAGGAAGTAACACTCGTCATTCAATGATTGCTAAGAAAAGAAAAAAAGAAAAAGTTTATTTCATGGTAAATCTTCTAATTCAATACCGTACATGTGAATTCATTTGAAAAGGTGCGTTTGAGTATACAGGCACAAAGCAACAGCACACCCCGTAACGTCCTGAACAATGGCAATAAATATCTGGGACGTGACAAATGTGTAATTCTTTAATGGCTTACGTTGCTCATCTCTTGATTTTTATGTCTCGATGGCAGACTGTTACTCATGATGATTTATAGGTTATTGGAAAAACTTTGGCACACAAAATATCTTTGCTCACAGTAATTTTCCACTCTTGTGCTGTTTTGTGGAAAACAACCATAGTAAAATAACCTTTGGGGATGAGTAACTTTCCTCCTATTGATGAATTACTGAGTATTACTTTATAGGTATTCAGAAGCCAGCTTTGGTAAACAGGCTTTCATAATCAATTAGGTTACAGTTTGGGTGTGATTTATAGATCAATATTTTTTTAAATGCTTTGAAATTTAAATTACCTCCATGGTTCAAATTGATAGATCATTCTATCAATAATAATGCTGCTATTTGGCAGTAATTTTTTTTAAAATGGCCAATAACTAAAATGTTTTTGCCGTACAAATTAGTTTTACTTTTATGTCTGCAATAATTTTGACATAGTAGAGGTGCCCCTCTTCTCATGGGTGGGCGTCCCATTTTGGAAAGAAACTCTTCAAACAAACACTGTGATGTGGAAACTCACCGATCCATAGAGGCGTCCATCTTTGTTCATGGCCAGGTATCTCCCCGTCTGCTCACCCTTGATGACCACCACTCCTACACTGACAGCCTTCAGCCTCAGGACGTCTGAAACACAAACACATGGTGCTGCTCAACCAACCACAGGCTGCATTATTTGTTTTATTGCCTACCAGGAAGACAGTTAAACATAAACTAAACTCAGTGTAACCACCATTTTAATGATCAATGAAAAATGATCAACTTTTTCAAGCTAATACAGGCCCTAATGTCAAAATTGACTGTTTACACAGGAAGTAATTAGAATTACAGCCTCTAGCCAATAACCACCTCTATTGGGACAGCTGGGGTTAACCACCTTGCCCAATGGGACTTTAACAGTTTGTTGAAGTAAAAGGTAATCAGTGAATCCCCCCACTAACGCTTCCACATATTTCATTCGACAGCTTTCACAAGTCTGTTTCCTGAACGCTTTGCCCTCAGGCCAGATAACTTCTCAAAAACGGCCTCTTTAATGTACCTTTTATCTTTTGCAAATCATATTTATTTATTCCAATAACTACACAGACATTTAATCATCAGTAAAGGTGAAATTCGGTTAAAGTTTGAAAAGTTAATTGCAGATGTAAGTTACATCATCTGTTAAGGATAAATTATACACAACATTACTTTACAAAACAATTTATTTTAACCTCTTCAGTGAGACATTTATAGTGTATAAACACTATACACTATACACTAAGAGCACAAGTAAGGATATCATTCACATTTATAAACACATTTTAAACAGCAAATTCCCAGTTTTGGATAGCATGCCAAGTGCTCTTAAAAACATGTGAATTTAGTGTTTATAAATATTACATTTTCCTCACACATTACTATAATTATTATTATCATTACATCTTATATGCTTGTCATTATGTTAAAGTGCGTTAGAAAGCAATTTTTAAGTGTTTACATATGTTTATAAACATTTAATAGAACGAGGGCGAGCTCAGTTCATGTCTGTGCTTGTATTTAGTATTGAAGGTTTCAGATGATAAATACAGAATAAAGTGATTCTGATTTTAAAATAGCTTTGCCCCCGCAAAGAAAGAGTAAAACAAAACTTGTTTCCTCACCATAGGGGTCGTTGTCCTGCCTGCCGCCAGCCACCGTCCCGTCAGGTAAAACCCTCAGGTGATATCCTCCGTTCTGGCAGTAGAGTCTGGTGAGGGACTGTCTCTCCTGCCGGGACAAGTCCAGCGAGGCCGGCCCAAGCGAGAGCACGGTAACGTCTCCCTCAGACATCCTGTAGAGAGTGTGTGGCTGTGATGAGGCGTTTCCAGAGTGATGATGCCCCTGTGGCTGCATTGAGAGAGAGGGGAAGGTCTGTTAGAGGGAGATCCACTGAGTTCAGCGTTAATGTCACCTGATCTCTGTTTGAGAAAGGAGAGAAAACAGGAAGGGGAGGATAACACTGCCTTCATGATTTGATTACAGGAAAAAGCCTCCACCCTCCCTCTCATACTTGCTGTCCCTCTGTCTCCCCTGTTCTCTCTCGTTCTCTCATTCTTTCTCTCTCTCTCTCTCTTTCTCTCTCTCTCAGCCTTTTATGGTGCTCTGTTTTTCACATGAAGTGATGCAGGCAGCTGGGGAATCAGATCTGGTTGGGGGCCAGGCAGAGCCGCCGCATGACCGGACTTGTTTTGAGACTGAGCATCACATCTTTCTTGTAAAATGTTCTCCAGATGGCAGTGATGTCATTTTCACCTGAAATCAGCGGCGGGCCAGACAGACCGAATAAACAACATGTGGACACGCAGAGAATATTAGTTGTAATGTTTTGGGTTTTTTTTACTCCCTTTTGGAAATGCTGCAAGTGCATCAGCAAAACACATCACTTATAATGATATAACACATGACATGGCATTTTCATATTTTTAATATCTATACTGAAACAGGAAACTGTTCACTGGTTCTCCTTAAAATATATTTTAAAAAAAAGTGAAAAACAAGACCCATCCTCCTTAGAATATTTGAGGCTTTTATGCCCTAATTTTGAAGGCTTACATGCCCTCCTTGGGTATGGCATTACCTAGACTGACATCAAACATAGTTAGACATACACTATATGGGACTGTACATCAATCAAAAGCAATGTCTGACATTAAGACAAACCTCCAATGGCCAAGCACGTCAAATCTTTCCGCTTTAGGAATCCAAGTATTCAGCCAGCTCTCTCTGGCTGTCTGCCTTACCTTTGGACTGTCTGCTCTTTCAAATGCTCATTCATGAAAAATCCACTTTATAGCCAAAAAAATGAAGTCTAATCTCTATATCCTGGGGGGGAGAGATCCTTGTGTAGTAGTACTTATCATGTATCCTGTGCTATCAGTGGAAAAAGGAGCATCGCAGCAGCCAGCGCTGGTATGGTACAGCCAGCGGTCTGTTATCATTAGCATCTACTTGCCAGAGCTGCAGTATAGCTGCTATAGATCCAGCTTTAGACGGGCTGACCCACATCTGGAATGTCTTGGAAAGGGGGGGAAGAGGGGAAACGGAGAGAAAGAGAAAGAGAAAGAGAGAGCAAAGAAAAGCCGCAAGAGGAATGCGAGGCCTACCCACACACAGCCTGTTTTTCCTACTAACAGGACCAGCAGCAGATTGTTGTATTACTGGATATGAACCGCCAGTGCCAGACGGGTCCGCAGGGACCTCCGGACAGACCTGCTGGTGTGAATGACGTCCAGCGTCCGCTGAGTGGCCGAGACAGTGTGAGGGTGCGTGGGAGCAGAAGTTGAATATGCTGCATGTGAGTGTGTGTGCAGATTTGTTTATGTGCTGGGGTGGGGGTTAGATAATTCAATGGGAGGGATTATCTGGAGTAAAGTTCTGCAGGGAGTCAAGGTGAGGTAAATGAATGTGTCATGAAACGTCACAAGGTTCATATGACTATGAAAAACAAACTGAAGCCCTTGAGTCCTTGGGTTTCATTTTGCTATGATTTCATTCACTAGAAACTGCTATGGTACAAATGCATGAGTGATTATTTTAACATTATGCTTTAATCTCACCACTTTGAATCTATGTGTCAATGTTCAGATTAACAGCAAACAATCAAAACAATTTAAAACCTAACACAAACCAAAATATCTTTTTCATATCAGGCTCTCAAGGGAAAAGTCACTTCAAATCAGGGTCTGCAGCTCTAATGAAAGTCAACTTTGGGGTCTGGAACATGATGAAGGTCTAAAACATGGGTTTCAGGTCACTTTTGTTTGGCTTTCCACCATGCATCAAGAGGTATGTTAAGTTTGGTGAAAACCTTACCACCGAACTTCTATTCTCAAAAGAAAAAAGGCACAGAAACTGTTTTTTCCCCTACTGGTTTGCCAGTAATGCCAGTGGGAAAAAGCCAGTAATCAGTGGTAATCAGTTGCCAGTAATCAGTGGAGGCAAAGTCACCTACCTGTGAGAAGGTCATGTGACAGTGCCCCAGATGAGCCAGCATGTCCTCCTCTGTTTCCTCTTCCTGAATGGGGTTTGGGTGAAACTGTCCCAACTTTGCCTACTTGCCAAACTCGTCCTCACCTCGTCCAGTGCTGCCCTGTCCCCGCGGCCCCGGCCCGACGCTCTTCGGGGACCAAATGTGTACGTCTGTATTTGTACTGCGTCACCCCCGTCCCCCCTCTGTCAACGTCAGACGATCCATTTCAATGGGCCAGCGTCAGAGCTAAATTTACCACACTACAGGAGGGAGAGAGAGAGAGAGAGAGAGAGAGAGGGAGGGAGACTTAGACAGAGTGACGCAAGTGTACAGGCCAAGGGATCCAGCCAGAGTCTGGAAATGAGCAGGGCTGCCCGTCTGACTGGGCGCTGATACATTCCTATAGGGGAGTCCTCCTGGAGACACTGGTGAGCAACACAATATAAACATTTATAAAACACACAAAGGGGATGATTTCAGTTCCCAGAAGAGAGCCACTTCATAAGGCCAATAATATACCCAGAGTCAGCCATCCCCTTTCTCAGCCGGGTTTTTATGTAGGAGCTCAGCCTAGTTTGAAAGGACAGTTGCGTCACCTTACAGAATTTGAAAGAAGAAACATCAATCACTATGTGCACTATGCAAAATTGCTGACAGTCAGGACAGTTTAGACCCACCTGAAAAAATGTGGAATAAACACAAAATTTGATGCTTGAGTCTACATAGTTCTCACCACCACCTTGACTCACTAATAAATTACAGGCTTATTCCACATTTTCTGCAGTTGAGTTGAATGGGCCTCACTTCAATGGACTCTGCAGTTTAAAGGTGCACTATGACAAAACTGAGGGTTGATAATGTGGAAGATGTATGCAATCTACCAGGCCAACAATGAGAACCACGCAGACTCAACCATCAAACTACATGCTTATTCCACTTTTTTTTTAATGTCAGTTGAGCCTAAACAGTCCTCACTTCAATAGAGTCTAGGCAGTTGTGCATGGTGCAGCTCTAATTAATTAAAAACAGCAATTTGGCAACATAGAAAGTATCCTCCATACAGCAAATATCCTCAGTAAATAATATGCAGTGATACTGATGCATGAGTTCAGGGCAGATGGGATCTGAATAAACACCGAACACTCTCAGACAGAAAGGCTGAATCACATTTGTGTTTTAAATAAAGAAGCTGATTGCCACTGGAGTGTCACTCTGCCACTCAGATTCCAACTTTGTGAACGGAGCCTCAACAAGAGTGAGCAAACGGCAACGCTGAGACACTTTCTGGATCAATTATGTGTCTAAATAAAGCTGAGAGGCCGACTGGCACAGCTCTGAGATCCCGTCACCACTCCTTAAAACAACTTCTAAGGAGGGAACGCAAAGGAGTAGCAGTGTGTCAAAAAGAGAAAAGGGACAAAAACATTAAGGCTGAGTAAAAATTTGCTGATTAAACGCGATCACGTGATTGATCTGATATTGGTTCCTAAAATCCCAAGATTGAAGTTTTAATCTATACTCTTTTTCCAGTGGATATATGAAGATTTTTGCTAACTGTTATCTGTGGTGCACCTCGTGTTCTGCAAACATAGTCTACAGAAACAAAGTTGACCAAGTGACATTTTATGAGCTAATAAACGAACGCTGGTCAAGACTCAATGCAGATATCTTCATGCACTTTGGATTTAAAAATAATTATGATAAATAAGAGTTGGGCAAAAGCAAAACTATGTGTAAGATGCAAAATCGATATTGTACCTGAAATATCTCTAACTGCATCAGTGTGGAATTCAAATCAAATCGAATTGGGAATCAGTGCCAATACCCAGTCTTAAAAAACATTATTATGAGCAATATGTTGACATGAATCAGAACAATTTTAATACTTGAGTACAATAAATATAGATGAATTTGGTGAGGAGATACTGGTTTACAGATATACAATAATTCATCACAGTGCACGCTGACACTCATGGTATAAGAACAATATTGCTGACACATCAGGATGACTTTCTAAGTGAGACTGAAAGTCAGATATTTTGGGAAGTAACATCTCAAAATGGTGGAGCAGTTATTTGCTAGAAAACTTCCAAGGAATGCAGCACTCAGCTTCTATTTTTGCACCACGAGGCACACCATGAAGGTATGGAGGCAGGTGTTGCATGCACACACACACACACACACACACACACACACTGGCTGTCTTTTTCACGCTCACACATCACAATAAACAGAAGTGGTGTGCAGACTGAGTGAATAATTCACAGCAGTTGGCTTGTCTGCCTCCTCCTAATGGATCTTTTAGTCTCTTCTCTCCAAACTGTGGCCCCTCTATTATTCATCTGCATTTTAAAT
>OMKZ01036080.1:5668-18054 GCA_900302535.1 Neoniphon sammara | reverse complement strand
TATATATATTATTTTATTTTATTTTTATTTATTTATTTTTTTTCCAGTTTTATGGTAGTTTTTTGATCCCTAAAAGAGAAAATGATCCATCCTCAACAAGGTCAGCACAGCTTCAGCCATTGAACTGCACTTGTGAGGTTGAAAGGGATCTAATGTCTTGCTCAAAGCCACTTGCTCAAGGACAATGCTTTGTGTCACAGGGCTTGAACCCACTGAATGGCAGTGTCCCTTCTCACTAGATGTTCACATGCATGTAGATCAGCATGGGGCTGTAAGTATACCATCACCAGTATACCTTCTTCTGTCTCTCATTTGTAACTTTTTAACTCTATGAACCAGCCTCGGCTCCGTTTTACACACTGTAACACATAAATATGATTTGGCCTTTCACAAGCATGTTAGACTGTGGATAAACGCCTCCATATGTGTCTCGAAGCACAGTGACCATTATTTCTGCTAAACCTCCCTCTCCCTCTCCTACTAGTACTTGGATTGATATCATGTTTCCTCCAATAACCACCCCATGGCTCTGTCTAAGCCACCGCTTTATTAAGTACACTTTGCCAGTGCAGGGCAGGACCACCTTCTACCTTCAGAACGGCCTGAAATCATGGATTCAGCAAGGTGCCGGAGATGCTCCAAGGGCATCTCTGTGCTTTCAGATTTATTTATTTATTTATTTTTTGGCAGCACATTCACGCTACTAACATCTTGCTCCACCTCATCCTAATGGTGCTCTATTAGATTGAGATCCAAGCAACTGGAGTAAGCTATAAGTCACCGTCATGTCCCTGGAACCATCTTTATATGATGGCATACTATCCTCCTGCAGGTTTCCATTTGATAAAGGGTTGACTGTGGGCATGAAGTGATGCATGCATTCAAATGATGCTCAGTTGCTACTAAGGGGCCTAATGCATGCAAAGAAAACACTCCCCACACAATTATACCATAACCACGAGCCTGCACGGTTCACACCATTAGCATGTAACAACAGAAACCGAGATGATGCACATGACACCACTATTGTCCTAAGATGTTATTTGCACACTGTTACCCACCTGTTAGCTTGAACAAATCTCGCCATGCTCCTCTCATATCTCCATATCTCTCACATCAACAGGGTGTTTTTTTTGCCTTCAGGACTGCAGCTGACTGAGTGCATTTGCTTTATTGCACAGTTAAATATAGATAATGCAGTTCTATGCAGTGCAATACAATTCTAGGAGGATGGCCATTTCTGAGATGGATGAAGATGTATACACCTGTCACTAATGATCATTTATACCACTTTCAAAATCACGTTGGCTGATTCTAACATTTAGTCAAACAGTAGCAGAATTTCCTTTTCTGCATGTTTTACACTTACATTTTATTAACACTTGACCCACTGTGTGGAGAAGTGAACTGTTTTTTCTAAGTATGCATGAGTATATCTTCTCCAATGCATTCATATAAGGTAAGATAAGGCATCTCACAGGGAATGCAAATATGTGGTGCAGCACCTGCTCATGTTGACCATAGGGAGATGAGCGTCTGGACTTAAGAGCTTATTCTTTGGCAGGGGATCAGTTCTTAGCTGTCATGGAGGAGAAAAACATAAACGTTTGGCATGCAAGAGCAGCGTACACAGGAGACAAAGCATAGCCAAAGCCCCCACAACGCTCACACCCACACACTCCACCACCATCACCAACTCCTCTACCACCGCTGCACTCCTCTTTTTCCTCCTCCCCTCCTCCTTAAGATAACTTCAATATTATGACTGCAACCCAATCACTCATGTCTAAAGCTGCGGAGACTGACAGATCCAGGCAGGAACAGCATACCAACACAAATCGGATGCATCTGGGAGAACATATAAGGAGGGATATAAATAATAATAAAAAACTGGCACAGCTGAGATAACACACCCTGTCCACTCTCTGTGGAGATAAATGTGAAAAATGGAGTGTGAGCTGAGAAAAAAGTGAGACTTTAAGTCACTGGATGTTCTTTAAAGATGGCTTTCATTTCTTTGGAACTTTACTTTTCCCACACCAAAGTTATGTATTTGCCAAGCTTTATCTTTGCTATCTGTTTGATCGAAATGCACTAAATTATTCAGATGATCATTCTGTCATTTAAGTTATCACTGCTGATCACTCTGCAAGCCCCAAAACTGACATACTGCCTATCAGTGATTTCTCACTCTACTGGTACCAAGTATTCTGTGTATCTGCTGTGATAAAATTAAGTGGATGAACTCTGGGCCTGATAATGGGTATCCACCATCTCCTGCCGATTGGAGCACATCCCAGCACACGATGGGTGGGAGGACCGGAAAACACCTTGGACAGCTCACCCATCCATCAGAAACTGACACTCACGCTCATACCTGACCTGCATGTCTTGTCCTGTAAGGGGAAATCCATGTGAACGCAGGCAGAGCATCCAGACTACTTTTCAAGTGTTGGGACTTAGTCAAAAGTGTTGAGGCTTTTCTAAGGCATAGAGCTACTGTTTAATGTTCAGGTGAGCTCTCCAAAGCTCATTTATAGGCCATCACATTTACATAGCAAGTCCTTTCTCATGTCATTGCAGCTGCAATAACCCCAGCAGAAATACAAAGTAGGGGTCATTCCTAAGTGTTTAAACCACTTAATCCACTCAGTGGTAGATCATTATTTGGTCCTGGGGTTTATCACACCAGAAGGCTTCCACACAAGAAGTGAAAATTGTGGCCTGTTAAGAACTCAAGACCAGAGCAGCACCAGCACCAAGGATCATCTATAATGTTCCCTGTCTGCAACATAGTCCTCCCATACATTTACAACATCAGCAAAGCAGGTCATTTGGCCCATACTGCCCTCTTGTGGGCTTAAGATGAATTACAACATCACAGCACTGCTGAGTTATGGTGTGAAGTTATACAATAACTTTTAATGAACAAAGTGACAGTCACAAAGCAGCCATGATGAGACACTTTATTTCCAATGGGTCTGTGGTATTTTTTTTACACATTACTGATACATTAGATTAACATTAAATATAAAAACAGTAAAATGTCCTTTGGTCCTCTTAATCTCTGCATATATTCCACAGCGGCAGTCACCAGCAGATAAAAGTGAGAAAAAAGAAGAAATAATAGATACAACCTCACCATTGCATCTTGTTTCTGCCTCAGATCAGATAAAGTAAATAAAAAATGGCATTTTAGCATTCAGATGAGTGTGCAATCCATAGTTTACCTGCTAAAAATCAAAATACACCCACAACCCCCTTCATGTCACCCTGTAGCACTTTAAACATAAGTGCAGAGCTGCCTCTGATACAAGAAGTCTAGCCACTCAATTCTGACTCCGCGATGACATCAACAAACCTCTCTAATGTGACTTAGGGAGATAGTAACCTGGAGGACTGTTTGCCTCCTTCCCCAAAATTCAGGCCTGGCATAGGAGACTCTGACTGGATTCTCAGTGGCTCATAACAGAGACCCATTTAAATCCAGAGAAGGAGAGGGATCAGTCGGTCTTTTCTCTGTTCCCCCTGCGGGCCTTTCTCTTCAGCTGGAGGGTCTTCAGTTCAGTCATAGTGGAAAAGGTCCTGTACACCCACACCGCCTGTGAAAACAATACACACATAACATTTGCACAGGCAGATACATACATGATTGATTTTTTTAAAGCATAGTGTCATGCCATTAGATGGCCCATCCCATATAGGACAAGACACCTTTACAAAGCATAAGAATATACAATCACTTATACAAAACAAAAGCAGCTTCCATTTGGGCTGGTCAAACACCTGAACTTCACAATGAAGAAATGACAAATAATATTTTACCAATATAGTGTTTCCTTAAGTCCCATGCTAATTTGCTAACATAAAGGTCTCATTTTCAAACAGCCACTGTAATCGCTGTGGGTCATCCATATCTATCAAATTTACCTCACAACATATATTACAAAATAAAATGTTGCAAATATTCCCATTAAAAGGACATTACAAAACAAAATGGTATTCATTTTCAATTTCCCCTAGATCACACACTGGGTAAATTCAATTTTGTTCTTCCAGGCCAGCATACCTACTTGTCCCAGTGCAAAGTGGCAGTAAGCCTGATCTAATCTGAGTACACAGTGACCTCTTTCTCTTTGACAGATGATACCAGACATATTTTTCTGTAGCGTATTTATATTTAATCTCATATAAGCATGGAATTTAGACTTATTTAAGATAATTTCATTTACCCAGTTATACTTGATGTGATAAAACACCACCTCCTTTAGAACTGAAATATCAGCCTTCTCAAACTTAAAAACAGTTTTTCATAAACATATTCACTAAATATATTAAACATATCCATCATCCAGGGCCCATTCTCTAGTTCCCTTTCAAATATTCTCTTTGCTAATTTATTGTCATCCATATCAATTAGCCTGATTCCAACACCACATCTCCTGTAATTGAGGGAAATGGTGCATATATATGCACACCAAGGAAATACCTAATGGCACAGCTACACTCTTGGGGTAATACCCATGACCCCAAACCCCCGCTGCATAATCAAGGACTGGACCAACAAAGGCCTGAAATAGCTTTGTGAAAGTATGGAATCCAATCTCTACAAAAAAATGAACAGGCCGCTCTTCTCCCTCTCTTATACCCACTGTTGGACATCATTCATGACTTTTCTGTGGAGGAGGAGTAACACTTACCACAATGATGCATGTATTGAACAGAAGAGGGATGGAGTAGACCAAGGATATGAACATGCCCTTGGAATCAAAGTACTGGAAATTAGAAAATGACCTGTAAAAAGTATAAAATTAAATTTAAAAATAACATAATAATAGTAATCTATCATAATTTACTGATTATAGTCTATATAGTGAGATATTACATCTACAAGAATATCCGAGGCCACCTCTGGGGGGCCACATAGAAAACTGGGCCATGTAAAATGAACAGTGGACAATGGGACTTTCCATAAAATCAGGTCTCTATATTATTAGAGTTTTTATTTATTTTTTTCTTTTATTTGTTTTTACTGTGCATTAGTGAAAATTACCACACAGTGGCTAAGAGGGTCCACATTTCTATGTCCTTAGATGAATGAAATCTGGAACCATTTAGGAAAAAATGTTTTTTCCCTCTGGTTATGCAGCCTGTCAGCACCACATAGCCTCAATGCTAGCGGAAATCCTCTGAAAGTTTCATAATTTTACAATCATGGATTTCACATCAGATTATAATTATGTATTCATTATAAATAGTGGGCTGTGTAACATTAACAGTAATAGTCCAGTTACACAAAAATATTTGGAATCAAATGTAGCGATCATTTTATAGCATTTAGCCTCACTGACCCCCCACAAGTTCTGCTCTGCTTGGCAGGACCTCAGCACTGCCCCTGATGGCCAGAGACTGTACTGCACTTTTTTTTGAGTCACAGCACTCAATGGCCGTGGTTTGGCTTTTTCTCTCTATGGCTTTATTTTTCCCTACTGGGAGTACTAAACTATGTTATTTTGTAAAGCAAACATATCAGACAAGCCCCACTTTTCTTAAACAATGGCCTTAAAATAGTTTAAATACCCTTACCTCCAGTTCATGGCTGCCAGCTCATTTAGATATTCAGCACTATACACCATGCCAACTGTGGAAAGAGGTAACACAGTCTGTGAACAGTGAATAACATACTGCGTGCTCACATACACTCCAATATCCTGTTAGTTCTGTGGATAGCCAACTATTCTGTTTTTGTTATTATGTGCTTGTCAACATCATATCTCTTTCACCAATGAGTTCCTAGGAGCTCTGTGGAGCCTTTTTTGTGATTTTAACTGTATTTTTGTTTATGTTCATTACTGTATGTTATTCTGATGCTGCTTTCTTGAGCAGGTCTCTCTTGAAAAAAGAGAAACTCTTTATTACTGCTGAACTGAATTGCTGTGGTCACGTAAGGTTTAAATGATAAAAAAATGACAAAAAAAAACAACAACAAAAACAATTAAGTATATATGTCTGATCCCAGTATAAAATAAAGAGTGTACGCGCAATAGACTTGGGTAAACAACAGCTTATCCTCAATAAGCTTATCGCCCAGATACACGTTATTAGCTTGATTACTACATGCACAAAAACACATTAAACCAGACTAGGTAACTAAACTGGCCAAATCCCACTGAAACGTTTAAGTGGTCGTTTTTTTTTTCTCAGACATATAACCATTTGGTTTGGGTCCAGCGGCTGTTAGCATGTAGCCTAAGTTTTTGCCTCGAGCACAGACAAAATAGTCCTCACTATACAATGAAATCGACCTTCTTAACTCTCATGTTAATCAGCATACAATGATACTAACTCATTAATGAATTGTAATAAACATATATTAACTATTCCAAGAGTGTGTCATGCACTTACCCATGACCAGGAACTGACAGATCTGCACTCTGTAGAACCTGCAGGTCAGGAGAGTCAAGCAGAGACAGAGAACATGGAACACTACAAGCCCAATGAGCCACGGCTCCGACCACTGCACCTACAAAAACAGGCACCAGACACCATACAACTATTAACAAGACACAACTGAAAAAGACAACCAGACCAAGAAAGACAGCTACTCTTTGAGTTGGTACTCCATAACATAACCAGAAAGAGAATCGATCTGGATAGCTAACGTTAGCCAAAGTGGAAGCCCTAGCTTCGCTAAACCAGATTAGCCTCTGAATGAAGAACAAAATTCAACTTACAGACATGAGAAATGTCCATATCGACGTGATTCTTAAGTTGCTAAAGCCATCGATAGGAATGGAGCTAATATTCTGTGCTTTCTGATCCGTCATCTTCACAAAATCATAAAACTGACAACTACCGTTTAGCCGCAGTCTCATGTAAACAAGAGTGCGGAAGCAGCACTGTCTGTTGGTCGCAGCAGAATTGCGTCACACAATTGTTTCAATGACACATAAACCTTTGAATTTATGAAAATTTCTTGTTCAAAAAGCCAAATTCTCCATTCCTTCCCCTATTTAAAAGTGTTTATGATTGAATTTAAATCGTATATTCAGTCTGTTAAATTAATAGGCAAGAAAAGCAATAAAATATTGCAATATTATGAAAACTCATTTAAGGAGAGTGAGGACAGAGAGGACAGTTTTTCCCCCTATTCTTTTCTTTGTGCAACTTATGTCAAATACTACATAATGTAGTTTCTGTATGATTCTGATTTTGATAAAACTAATGTGTTGATGTCTGAACATCTATATTATGTTAAATAAAAATCTAAATTGTATTGATTTTGTTCCCGCTGACTTCTTGTTGCCTTCAACTCACAGGTATATTTCATAAATACTCTAACACAATTGTATTGTCATCCGAACAGCTATTCATTCAACAAAACAAAGAAACTGTCATTCAGTCATGTCCCATTAAACCAGCCATTTCACTATTAAATTAAGTCAATGCAGCCTATAGGCAGAATGAGATGATTTAAAAATGACAAGCTCCTGAATTCCACATGAATATGTTTTGCTGCATATTTTATTGCTTACAAAAACTATTTTCAACACAGTCTTTGTAAATACTAACAATTAGATTAGAAAAATTCAGAATACACTGACTTCAGCCACCTTTTTATATACAAATAAACAAGTTCCGCAAGTTAGGGAGAGAGAGAGAGAGAGAGAGAGAGAGAGATTTAAACACACAACTTAAAATCACAACTTAACTCAGCTACCTTCAAAATTCACATCATTACATTCCAAAATGAAAATCCCATAAGACTTGTGTTTCATAAGAATTTAAGTACACAAACTGCAGCCACAAGCACCAAAATCATCTTCACATATACAATGGCCTATTATACAGCTATGAAGAACTACAGCAGAGAGGAGCAGCCCAGTTGTGTCAGACTGAAGGCGGGTGGGGTCTCTACATCCTGTCAGCCTTAATTTATGCCTTTTCCTGTGATCACTTCCTTGATAAGTCTTTCCTGCCTGTAAATCCCTTTAATAATCTGCCCTGATTCACTTAATCTGCAGCTACAATAAACTGATTCCTGTTTGCCACAGGTGCCACATTCCTGCCACATTCCCATCACGTTCCCATGTCTCCTGTCAGAAACCACACTCCTGTAAACACCATTCTTGTGATAAGAGGAAAACAAAATTTCTTCCAAAGGGAGAAAATGCAAATTTTCAGCAACTCTGACTCTGGGCGTAGAAACAGCATGATCACTATGATTCAGGCCTAAGGAGTACATGCAGAATGTAAAAGAACTGTCTTTTCATAAAGTTTAGGACAAAAATGTTTTTACAGTGATTTGATGAGCCCAGTACTGTATATTTGTGTCTCACTTGCACAAAAAGTATACATTATTCACCTAGTACATGGATTTTATGACCAGCAACTCCATATTATTATTTAGAAATCGTTCAACCATTTCACAGAGGCATATAATATTCTATAAAACTCAATTGCCTGGAAATACAAAAAAGTTCAATAAAATAAAAGATACAGTGATGCAATTATTAAATGACATCTTATAAACATGCCACAAGTACTGATTTGGATAGCTGGTAATGAACTGCAGGAGATGCACGTTCGTCAGCCACTGGTCCGGCCTGGATGAAACTCAGGGACAAAAGTAGCTGCTGCTGAGATTGGTGTTGAATATCCCAGGGCAAAATTGTAGAGACCAAGCATTAGACACTTCCAGCTGGAGCGCAAGGCCTTGCCAACATTCTGAAAGACAAACAGACACACACACACACACACACAGCACATTTACTTGATTAATAACTGATTTACAATTCTCTTTCATAAAGACAGATGTAGCTGCAGACTGCACAAAGCCACAGATGCCCCTCATCCTGTAGCTTCCTTACAGTACAATCAGCACGCCATGCACATAATGTGATCTTTTCCCTTGCAAGACTCACACATAATCATTTGATTCATGCATTCCCCTTTCTTCAGCAAATGATTTTGAATAGGAAAAGAAGGATTAAAATCGAAGACAGGATGGGGCATGAGACAGAGCCTGCATGTGGTGTTTTGAGACAATAGGTTGGACTGCAGGGGGGGAAGCACCGAGGTCTGTTTGTATTCCTCTAACTTAAATAAGCTGTCAGGTCCGGACAATAGCCCGTGGTCTCTGCACAGGAAAGGGCTGGCCAGCTGAAGTGGACTCAGGAAGCCTGATGTCCAGAAAAACAGCCCACCCCACCCCCCATCAAAAAATATTCATAGTCTCTCAATGCAGCAAGCAAATCACCTTTACCCACTGGATATACTGTTTACAATGACTCCATATGGGCAGGCACCATTTTGGAAGCTAAATAGGTTACTATGCAGCTACAATTAATTTTTGATTTCCTTGTCTACTTCACCTTATGGCCTCCACGCATGTTTTCAAGGTTTAGGGACAATCAAATCAGAAATCACACCTTTCTACAGAACGCATTAATACATTTATCAAGATCCTGACTCACTGATAAGATTATGTTGCTGGTCAGTGTAAACAAGGGTGATTGATTAACGTGTTTTGCTTGGCATCACATTTTTAAGTTATTTCCTTGTGGAGTGCACGTGAGTGTAGTTTGTGAAGCAGCTGTGCCAGTAAACACTGTTGTTGTCGGTATAAAAATATCACAGATATCTTTATGGTCCTGACTGCACAGCAGTAACCATACGGGGTGTAAACAAAACAGTGCATTACAATCATAAACTCATATCCTGGTGTAAGTGACCCCTATCAAGCTTACCTTATGAAAGAATGTGCAGACTTTTTATTTGCATGCTCAATAGCTCCGCTGAGAGCTAAACATTCTTTAGTGGACAACAAATTCAAACAAAATGTCCTAGGCTCTATATTCTTTGGCAGATCTTTCTTCTTTAATGATACACGACAGATTTCTTTATGGGTACTTGAGCACTAACAGACAGAGGCCAGAGAGGTGACACCACACTGAAGCTTTAAAGCTCTTCAGTGAGCATAAGCAATGGGTTTAGTCTGACCAGTCACTGTCTGAGCCCAGAAGTTTGGCCCGCTTGCCAAGATGAGCCAGTGCAGGGAGAAAACAAGCTCTATTGTTTTTATGACCAATGCAACAAATTGGTAAAATGCAATTAACGCGTGTAATTTGCACAAACGTGGCATTAGAGTTGGAATTTGCATTGCAGGGCCTAATAATTTTTGTTTCAATTTAGGGTTGTGAGCACTGGGTGATGCTTAACCTTTTTAAAAAGTAAAGCAAAGCAACTTTCTCATCTGACTGATTTAGAGTGAAAGTAACATGAATTGCATTTTAATCTCCATGGTGTAATAATTAAACTTTTGCTTGATCATGTCAGAAAAAATAAGATCTCTTAAACTAAATTTGAAAAGATCATTTCATGATTTCATTTGGAATTCATTATTTGATTTGTGGAGAGTCATTAGCCTACAAATGCATTATGTTTTTCCAGTCATGAACATTAGAGCAATTAAAATGAGGTTAATTGATGCCATATTGGAAAAAAGATTGCAGCTCAAGTCTGTTTCAACTTACCCACACTGCTATGAATATGCTAGAAAAGATGGGATAGTTCGATCAATTCAAATTCAGTAATTGAAAGTATCTGAAACTTTCACAGCAATATTTCAGTACTCATCACTTTATGAGATATATGCAAAATGGCAAATGATACATGTATAAACACATTTTTCACTGAATATTTCTTTCCAAAAATATTTTCAAGCAAAGTGCAAAACTTGACTCAACCAACCTTCTTTACTTTGTGGTACTTTGCCTTCTTCCTTTTCTTCTTCTCCTCTTTGGTTTTGACCTCTGCCTCTTCATTTTCTATCAGAGGCTCATACCTCTCTGGCAGAAAGGCAAAGTGAATTTCTCTGTGGCGCTTTTCCTTTTGTCCGGCATTGTCCACCTCCACTTGCTGGCTCTCAGTATTGGCAGAGCTCCCTTGTGGATCCACGCAGTCTACCTGACGCTGATATTTTGCTGCACTTACACTTTGAGTCTCACCTGATGTCCCTGAGTTTCTGTCAAACAGCCTTGAGGCAAGAGACTTGGGCTTCATGTTGTCTGGTGGTTGGATGGTTGTGAGTCTCGGGCAACAGGATGAAAGGTGCCACTTTGCAGGAGGGATCAGGGATGTTGTCAACAGAAGTTACTTGCTTGAGTGAATGTGCATTCCATTGGACTGACTTGTGTGGATGATTTGGCACAGTGCCCTTAAAGGTGCAACCCTGCTTCCTCACAGGCTTAGACTGAGGGTCGACACTAACAGGTTTTGGGGTTTCATGTTGAATTCTGTAATGAGGAGCAAACTAATTTTCACTGCATTAATAATATGTTAAAAAAAAGTGTACATCCAGCAATGTAGCAGTTACAAGGTTAATTATGACCTCCAGTCAGTGGTGACAACTACTGCTACAACTACTACTAATAATAGCATGTTTCATCCAAACTACAAGTTGAATTAAGAGATAAAAAAACGATGAAATAATAGAATATCAAATTTAAAGAGCCTAGTGTCCCCACATAATTTATATACCTCAGTTTGCTACCACCTGCTGCAATATACTATAAATGCATATCAAATCCACCAAAAAGCATGGTTTAACTTTAATCCAGAAGTAAAAAGTTGGTTAAGTGGTTAGTTAAGAGTCAGTGTGGGACCTCATATTTGTTCCTCATCCTGCTTTCTTCAGTGAATTACAGCATCCATTGTTTATATGTCAGAATGTGACACCTTTCAGCATGCCTCTTTTTCCACACCTGCTTCACAGATGTGTCAACCAAAAATAAAACACAAAACAAAATTGTGAGGGCCCCATGTCCCCTTACAGACCTGTGAAATTTCCCTCTATCAATAGTTCTTACATTTTTACTGGCTTTGTCACAGCCTACATAAAAAATATATAGATGGCCTACTGAACACATTATTCTTGCATTAATACTGATTATTCTTTATCAGTGAGGCCACTGGACCTTTGGATACTGTAATTGGCTCATAATGTACCCCTGGAACAGAAATGTGATATATGTTGACATGAGTTTACCATCCCTTGTTTCTTCACTTTGAGTGAGAAATTATATAAATAAAAATGCAGTTTTGAATTCCTCTGCATTTCATCTTCAGCATTTTGTGAAGCAAGGCAACTTCTGAATGTGCTGAAAATTTATCATTTGAGAGACTGGAAAAAGGAGGTTTAAAGGGACAGGAGAGACTTCATTCAACTGGGAATCATGCTTTGCCCTCAGTTAAGATATTCAAAATCCCAGATATCTAATCTCACATCACAATATAAAATACAGATACATTGCGGAGCCCTGAGTGGTATTAAGTATTAAAACACAGGACAACAGCAAGAATGACAAATTAAGGTGCCTCTTTAT
>OMKZ01036066.1:0-25100 GCA_900302535.1 Neoniphon sammara | reverse complement strand
CGCCCGTGTCCACCTTCACCACCCGCATGTCCAGCACGCCGTCGATCCATGCCAGCTCCGTGTCTTTGGCCTTGCAGAACTGCAGGGAGCTCACCAGGGAGTCTTTCAACCGCACCTGTACCGTGAGACAGCAAGACAGGATGGAGAAGACAGCAATGAAGTGCAGAAATCCATTGTAAGCCAAGGAAATCAACCTTATAGCAGAATCCAAAATTAACCTCTTGGCTAAACTGCCATGCGCTGGCAACCTAAAACAAATTAACTGGCATAAATCATTTTTATTAGCTAATATTTTTTATATATTTTGCATAGAAGCAGTGACCAAACCTGCTTGTAGTGCTGTTTAATGTGTATTTCGTGTTCAGGCATTGTGTGAAACATTCAACAGAGAGACATGGGCAGATTTAAAGCTTGTTCACTCACGTTTACAACGCATTGTTTTCATCTCTGTCATAAGAACATGAGAACACATGAGAACAATGGTATCTTTCCACAAGAGAACAGCATTTAAGTTTTAACTCATGTCACAATCCATGCAGTTTTGAAAACTTCAGGCACTATTAAATTTGTGTTGGGCCAAGAGAAGAAGCCAACCAGAGCCATTGTTTTACTTTGATTTGACTGGCTCACGGTCAGAGCGAGCGTATGGTGGTCAGCAGGGACAAAGTCTGAAACCAGGCCAAGTCCAAAGACTGTATTTAACCGAGGCTTTCAAACTGTCATCATTTGAAAAAGTTACCGAGCGGAGTGGCGGGTGACCCCTATTGATTTATCTAGCAAAGACACATTTTACTGGCATTTGGCTCTTGGCAGGTGGTAATTTCACACCCTGCCATGTAGTGAAGCAGAACATTAATATCCCCATGGGAGAGTTCATCTTACAGAAGGTGCAATATATACAATTACAAATTAGCCTATTGAATTCACTCTAATTAAAAAAAAAACAGACTAAAAGGAACAAAGAACCAGGCTGGCTGACCTGGTAGATGTGTGTTTCGCTGGTGGCATCTACAGTCTCCTGCAGTTTGGGGGTGTAAACCTTGATGTCCTTGGTGAAAGCTTTGCAGGACTCAGCCAGGTCCAGGCTGGCCTCTGG
Source organism: Neoniphon sammara (assembly GCA_900302535.1). Lineage (NCBI taxonomy): Eukaryota > Metazoa > Chordata > Actinopteri > Holocentriformes > Holocentridae > Neoniphon > Neoniphon sammara. Next base: position 24,004 of record OMKZ01036066.1, on the reverse strand, counting down.
TGGCCCATGAACAATGACCAGCTGTCTGGGCTTCATCTGATTAATAATCTTCTTTATGGAGTCGCCATCGGAGCGACCCTCATAGTCTATGTATGTAACCCTGGCTCTGTGGAGGAATGAAAAAAGAATAACGACTTTTAATACAGTGATAAGACAGATGGACAGACAAATGATTAAGCTGCTTCAGAGTTTTCTTGACAGAGTTTAAAGTTAAATTTAACTTGAATTTATCCTGGAGAGGTTTGCTGAGCAGACATATTCTTTTTCAGCAACACTTTGGTTCACATTCAAAGTTCAGGAATTTAAGACAGCAGGGTTCACAAGCCCCCTTTCCACAAATATGAATGTGATGAATAGTAGGTCTCTTTATATCAGTGGCAGTTTCCCTGTGGCAGCCAACTTAAGATGATCACTGACCTGATTTCTATACTTTCTATGCTGGAGGTGCATTTGGTGGGGACCACAGAGAGGTCCTGGTCCATGGGCTCGTCGCCGTTGGCCAACCCCGCTTCCAACTTGCTTTTCTCCTCCTCTGTGGCTTGTAGTTCAGGAACTAGAAACTCCTCTGGCCTATTAATATGCAAAAGTGGTTAACGGACTATTTTAGTCTGTGTGCACCTATTTATCGGTAATACCATGTTCAATACATATATCAATACTGCAGTACCTGATGATTTCCCCATACTCGTCCCATTTGATCCTTTCCTCATGTGTAGGGAACATTGGGTAAGACTTCTTGGCCTGTTTGAAGAAACTGCCTTTACGGCTCCCCTCGCCCTTCATCATCAGGTCGTGGTGTTTTGTTTTCACAGCAGCTGGCTGATCCAGGTCATCGTCCAAGTCACTCTCATCACTGGAGTCCACATCCACCCTGCACACAAATGCATCAAATTAAACATAAATCATATAAAATCTAGCCTCATTTTCTTTCTAAGGATTTTAGTTCATAGGCCATAAATTTAGTCACTGTCATCTAATGCATACTCATCTAGACAGCGAAACAGTTTAGTGGGAGAAAAACAAGGAGAAACACCCTAGCAGGGTAAGCACTGCTCATATCCCACTCATGGATTCTCATCCAATCTGCATAGTTTTAAACTGGCAGTGAACCAAATGTAGATATGTTTTACATTTTGGTTAGGCTGCTGTAATGTTAGACATATTGATTTTTATATAACTGCCTGTTTCTGCTGTCAACAGTCTATAAACCGGTAACAATTAATTATCTTGTAAGGCTAACAGGCATTAAGAGAGAGTTCTTCAGCTATAACCCTAAAGAACGCAGTAAGTTTATGTATAGTATATACAGGGACTTACTCTTTTGCTTGTTCAAGTTTTTTGGCTGCCTCTTTCTTCATTTTCTCTTTTTCAAGGTATTCTTCCAACTCCTTGCCTTCGAGTTTCACTCGTTTCCTCACCTGTCATAATGAGATGAATGAAAGATGTAAATGCTAGAGTGACACACTGTGACATTTCCTCAGCTAGGACCCAGTGTGCCAGACAGGAGCTTCCCATGGGGCAAATGGGTGCACGGAGAGATAAATCTGAATCCTCTGCCACAGTAAACACGGTGACGGTTCTTCCCCCAGTCTCACCTCGAGATCCAGCATCTTCTCCCCGGGGTTGTCGATGAGGTAACGGGCCAGGGTTCCAGGTGTGGTGCGGTAAGTGAGGATGACGGAGTTTTTGGAGTCCTGGCACCACTGGATAAAGAGTTCTCGGGAAAAACCAGACTCAAGGTCTGGCTGGCTGCACAGCACCACCTTGGGGCTGGGCACGCGGGCCAGGTCTGCCAGGCTGTGGCACAAGGACAGGTGGCGGAACTGGAAAGGGTTGTTTCTCTTGTCCTCAAAGCACCTCATGAGCTTGTCACTCATCCACTCTACCTGCAAGGAGGCAGCCAGTTAACAATAATGCTAGAGGTTTTCAAACTTTTTCATATGGTGAGATTAAAACATAATGTTAAATAGACATTCATACATTTTTTGTATTCTAACAATTTCTAGTGAATTAAATTATAGCAAAATTAAACTATTTCTCATTTTGCTGAGGATCCCCTGAACTGTACTAAGACATTAAATTGTAATTAACAGGGAAATGAGGCAACTGTGACCATTCTACTCGTTAGCAGATGTCTTGCACTAGCTCATGCACCAATTCTAAGACAAATTCCTGTACATTTATTGTACAAGAATAAACTGATTCTGAAAACTGAACAGTTCTCATGGTTAACGAACAAAGCACAAAATTTTCAGAAGCAGGAAAAAATGTGCAGTGTGGTCCAAACCTGTGACTTGGAGAACTCCACCACATTGTAGCTGACATTGTTGAGCAGGGCTAGTGAGTAGACTCCCAGCCCAGCATCCTTTGTTCTCCAAATCTGGTCCAGGAGCTGAGCCAGCTCCAGCACCCGTCCGGCTGTGTCCACGGCGATAAGGACGTTGCCATCGCCACGGAGGGTCTCCATTACATTAGCTTAGAGTAAAAGCAGAATGAAATAAAATAATATATATATAAAAACTGACCTATTTCATATAATATATATAAAAATTTGGTAATTTCATTGAAATAGAGACAGGCTGAGAGGGATATGAAATCTAGGAGGCACAAGAGATAAAGTGGAATTCAGTCTTAATCCAACACATGTGCCAACAGTTTGAGATCCAAATACCTGAAACACCATATCATGTCTATAAATCTTTCACACAGTATCAAACCAGGCAAACACTGTCTCAGAGGACTTAAGTAACACCTCTACTTTAAAATCTCAATTTGCGTGTGTGCTCTGTTTTTAGATAGAACATTTTGTTCAGGTGCAGACACTCCCAAAATGGTACTGAATCCTGTGGAGATTACTTACTAAGGAGCTGCTCATCCCTTTGTTTGCGACGAGGCTGTACATACGTAGCATTGAATGAGTCTGTAATAAGTAGAGAAGGACGGCTCACACTTTCCAGCGTGCAGCCGTTCAGGTGGCTGCGACAGAAAAACAAACAAGAATAAAACAATAGGACACAGGAGAACAATTTGGCTGAGTTAAAAAAGGAAAAAAAAAACATTCCAGCTTCATTTCACGAGTGTTTTCTCACGACTCACATCTCTCTTTTGTGGTTAAAGTCCACAGCGTAAACAATTTCCTCTTCACCGTCCTTCACAATTTTCCATATAGTCCCTCCAATCATGTGACCAGCTGGAAGCGGAGTGATGGAAAGACCATGTCCCTTCCCTATCAGGGAAAAAGAAAGATTTAGTTCACATATGCATGTGTGATAGATAATTGGGCTGACTCTTGACTTGTGACAATCTGAAACTCACTGACCCTTCAGATTGACAATCTGGGAGTATTTCAACTGCTGGATTTTGTCAAATGCACAGTCCACATCATCAAGGGTGAACAGGGTGAAATCTTCACTGTTGTTTCGAGACTAAGTGGAAAGGAGATAATGGTTAAAGAAGCAATAGACATATATTCAAAGCCTTATCAAAAAGTGACTTTACTTGCACACATAAGACTTCCCATGGCCACTTCTCACCTGGTATAGATCGTACATGAACATCTGACCCATCTTGTAGACAGGTATAGTCGCGTAGATAGTACAGTTTAAACCCAACTTCCCGACAGCATATGGCAGGGCTCCCAAATGTATGGGATCAGGGTGGGATAGAAGCACAGCATCAACCTGATGAACATAACTGTAGGAAAAAGGGCCATCACACACTTGCTTCAATTGAGGATTCAGCCGCAATGTTTACCAAATGAGGGATATAGTAGTTACCGTTTCATAGCGTCAATGATGTCCATGGAGAAGTTCTCATCCCAGCCACAGTCCAGGAGGAAGCGGAATTCATCCACCTGCAGCAGGTAGCAGAGAGCAGACTCCTCCTGGACCCCCGACACGGCTGTCAGCTTGATAATGGACGTCATTCTCCTCAGGTGTCACGCTGCAGGTACAAATATAATTCTGAAACGTGAAAAAGTTAAACAATAGGACCCATGAGAATTGCTTTCAGCTGTATGAATACTGTAGCTAGTTGGGTTAATTTTATTTTACCAGAACCTAAATTACAAGAGACAAACAAATGCTATGGTCCAACTAAGTCATGTAATAAAAAGTGATGGACAAAATATCTGGTTGCCAGCCGAGAAGTTAATGAAGCAAACCGGTCAATATTTCATTTAAAGCTCACTAGCTTGCTAACCACCGCTAGCTCGTTGTATTCATGGCAAATGAATTGGCAACCGTCTGTTTAGCATGCTAGCTACATTTTAGCCCGAGGCTTTAAGAAACTCTTGGTTACAAAAACACGTGTAACGTACCATTAATTGTGAGATAATATAAGTTTGCGACTATTGAATTAGAAACACAACACGGATAGTCTGTAATTCCAATATTACGACATGACTAACGTTTGTGAATACACTTTTTACAACCAGACATGTTTGCCGCTGCATCAGGTGTGAAGGGTCAAAGGAAGGTACCAAATATGGCGGTGTAATCACAAACTGCATTTTTATTCAAATCCGTAAGTGCTTAATTCATTATCCACATTTAAATAAAAAAAACTTTGAGAAAATATATTTTATTTTCATCTCCATGTAGTAACGCAACAGGACGGCCACCAAATTGACAGGTTTTGTGTTATTATTATAAAAGTGACCACGCCGTATTTCTACAGTTGGTAGAGTCCAATGCCCTCTACATGGTAACTGAGGAACCGAAGGCCACGGCTTGGCATAAACATAAGGTAATATTTATGCATCGTAATGCTATGTCTACTAAATGCTTGTGTAATTTTACCAGTTATATGATTATGGCTGCTACAGTCTTAGTGACATCAGTGCTTACTACGTAACTGCCCCCCCCAAAAACCCTGATCATTCTTGCTAAGGCTCATCAGTTAGCTAGCTAGGTGCTGCTAACGTTAGGCTAAGGCTTATGTACTGCTGTTTTGGACGATATATACATTTTCAGTGATTCTGTGAATGTAAATAGTATGAAGTTACAGTTTTGGTTTTGAGGTGTCCGCTGTCTTAAGCCAGCTGTTTTGTACCCATTAAGACGTGTCCCTAGACCTCAGTTCATGCGAATGAATAACTCCACAGCTTGATATGTGCACTCAAATGTTTTAACATCGGAATAGACCAGCCTCATTTGCAACGATAAATTGACCTCATTAAAAACGTCCAAGGTATCATTTCTTTTGGCAGTAGATCATCCTAACGGTGTTTATAGACTAAGCCCCATAGCTAGAAGCCAGAGAATCAACCCTCTATTCATGTAATGTCATACTGACATAGCACTCTAGACCCATTCATTTGACCTCAGTTTGTCTGAACTTTGATATATAAATAAGCTTCATAAATTTGTATTACAGTTCATTTCTCAAACAAAAACAGACCCTTAACCTAGAGAAACGTCTCGTAGTACAGTTTGACTGGCGTTTCCCCCCCAAACATAAGTATAGCACAATAAAGACTTGTTTCCATCTGTTCCAAAATGGAACAAAATGTAAGTATAAGTGATCAATGTCCCTTTTTTTTTGTATGAGCAGTACCCTACATTCGTTTACATCATAGACAATGGCATGGAATAAACTCTGAAGATACAGGGAGAATTGCCCCGAAGTCACCATTGTCAAGCAATTTAAACTTTTTTCTTCAAGAGCTACAAACGCTTTTCTACCATGGAAAACACTGCAGATCAGATGGTCAGCTGTGTTATATAAAAATAAATATCTAACAAACTGCACTGCAGAAAAAAATAAATCTTAAGCATTCTCATCATCTCTCAAAATGTTTTCAGTTGTAACTTTGATCCCTGTTGAGAAATTTGTACAAAGAAGCCAGTTTCTGTCCCTCTCCAGAAATTATAGAATAAGCATATCTTTTTCAAGCTCTGAGAATCTGCTTCTCTCTACAGGAACCATGGTCAACTTCGTAGCACTTGCGCGTGAGCATTGGGTGAACATATTGGTGCCCATGGGCTTTGTGATTGGATGGTACCTTGACAAGCAGCAGGACCAGAAGCTGACAGCTTTCAGAAACAAAAGTGCTCTGTATGGCAGGTAAGGATAAAAGGAAAGAAACTACTACACTTTATTGCAAAGTGGATCTTCATCAGCATTGTGAGCGAATGCCAAGTATCAGATGATTTTTTTTTTTTTGATCCATTTACATACAGTGTGTACTAATTATGCAATTATAGTATAAGCTTTATAGGTCAGCAAATAACCTTGCACTAAGAATATGCAGAGTTACAGGTCCAACACTAAACTATAAATAAATCTCTCTTCTTTGTAGAGAACTGAAGCCTGGTGAGGAGGTAACCTGGAAGTAGAGTCACCAGCCCCAGAATGCATACTGTCCTCAAGATTCATCTGTAGTGTGAATGGTTGCCGGCTGTATTTAAGAAGACTCCCTTACCTCTGTTTTTGAGTTGTATGAACCAATAAATGAACATGTCACTTTCTCATCAAAAGAATTTACCAGTGATTTTGGTGTATTTATTTGCATAACAAATAACCTCAATTAATATGTTTTAAAAAATGTGGTTTATTTGTAGCTAAACAGAGAGCAAGTTCATATGAATTGTCCAGCATGACTCTTCCAGCAGAGCTTATGAAAACCATTTGAAACCAGAAACATTTTTGCATTTCACATCTCACTCTGTATAAAGGCAATTTGAATCCAGTCATGCGGTCACCAGAAATATGAAATATGTGTGTAACCACTACAGAGGCTCTGCAGTGTGGATAATCCCCCTCTCAAAAAGCAGCTCAGCCAAGGCAATCTGGAAAAAAAAAACATATCTATGAGGAACAATTCAACCATTAAATTTACCAGCACATGGGATCTGATATGATTATCCCTTGTGCTATTTAGAGCACCTATGTAGAAACATGGCTTGCATGTTAGAGAAAAGGGTAAAAGCAAGCATATCATTGGGATTATCAAGTAAGCATTTAGGATTTTCTCCGACAGGCTCAACAGTAAATTATGGCATCCAGGAACCTCTGCTGCTCTCAGCAGGGCTCAAAACTACATGAATGTTTGCTCAAATGCACTTTATTTTAAAAAAACATACCCTGTCCTCTGTGGCATCGCATGGCAAACTTCCCACTGTGACAAACTTGGGATACGAATGGATCAGAAACTCAATGGCATCTGTGTGCTGAAAGAACAGAAGCTGTTAGGCAACCAACATCATCAGAACAGCAGGGGGGGAAAATGCCAGATTCACACGGATCTCCTAATCCCTACCTCTGTTTTTATTTCAAAACTCTTGAGCTCCTCTTTGTGGTAAACTCTGGAGTTGTCTGTGGTGTAGTACAGATGAACCGTCTCCCCATCACTGCATAACCTGCAAACACCGAAAGGAAGTCTTCAGCTCAACATTAAATAGCTTTAAATTTTAAGATAATTCCAGCTATGACACTGGATGGGCCATTAAAGAATAGGATATGGATCATAAGTAACAATTACAATGTGCTGAAGATCTATGCTAATACCATTTCTATCTGCTTGAAAGGCATTTTACTGGGTGACTGTTGACAGATATACAGGTTAACAGATGCCATATCAGTGTCACAGAAATATGTACATGAGGTTTTGTATATTGTAATATGGTAATATGACATGAGTGTTGTCTTTTCCTGATTTTTAGGCTGCATTACAGTAAAGGGATGCATTGTTCTGACCTTATTAGACAGTTGTAGCTGTTTGGTTATTTGCCTCTTATCTGCTTGGTTATCACATCCACATGACAAATGATTGTTTATCAAAAATCTTGTGTGTAAATATATGAAATCGCCAACAGTCATCCCTACAGTAGCATCACAATACTGTGACATTATGGCATTTTGAGTACATGTATTCTGTGTGTAGGATGCCACAGAATCCAAGGGTGTGATCACACCTACAGTTCGCTTTCTTTGGTCTCACCAGAGAGGAGAAGTTGCGTTGGTGCATTTTTGTATTTGCTTCATCAAGGTTCACGAGCAGTTACAGTAAAACCAGGACTTGCAGAGTTAGGGCTGAGTGATGTTGGCAGAATCGAGTATCACGATATCTTTTACTCAATACTATGAATGCTAGCTGAATGCAATAGAGAGTTATATCACCTGGCACATCCAGAGCGAAGGAGTCGGACTCGGGTCTGGCTATTGATGTGTGCACCTGCATCCAAAACTTCCCTGTTTTCCCACCTGGCAGGGGCTCCCTGCACGCTACTGGCCAGTTCCTCTGTGGGAGATGGCATAAATAAGTACTGACAAAAAAAAAAAAAAGTGGATATTTTACCACTGTTAGATGAATTATACATCTCAGGGCTGGGGTCAGTTCAAACTCAATTCACACATTCAGGAAGTGGATTTCCTCCACAGTTCAAAAACACTGGAAATCTGTCAGGTTTGTGTATTGCTGTTTGAGTTTTACGGTTTGAACTGAGCGAACTGAAAGTGAGACGACTCCCATCACTGATGTATCTCATGTACCTGGAGTGAGAACGGGAGGCAGGCAGTCGTGAAGGAAGTCCCGGGCTTTCTGATCCACGGCCGCATCCACCGGCGCATAGCGTGTCAGCTTCTTCATCAGGCCCTCTATCCGAGATAAGAATTTTGCCCTGCGCGGGTCGTCCTGCACGACGACAATTACAGTCGTTCCTGTGAGACGGGTGAGAAGACGATCGTGGAGATGGCTGCTGTTGTTGGGAGTGATTACTTTACCTTGTCAGAGTTCTGTACTCCCATGTATGTCAGGTAGTCCAGAGGCAAGCCCTGTCTGTACTCCACGTCCTCCTCCATGGCTATTTCCAACGCTGCTGGCACCACCTGGAAAATAACAGGAGGCTGTCAGCAGCTGCAATGTGACATGTGACCTGGTCAGCGGTTACTCCTAAAAGGTGATTGACACAGGTAAGGTGGGCAGAACTGTATTTGTTGGTCTCGTTTTGATAGACCCCTTTCACAGCAGCCATTATGACATGAATAGCAGGTAAACACAGGTGTTACTAATGACATTAATGAAAGTTCTGTTCCATTTAAGTGCGGTAAGAGTCGTTCCAGTTAACCAGCATGAACAATAGCAAGACCCTGGCTCTGTTCGACCTAAATGGAACGGAACCTTAATTAATGTTATTAGTAACACCTGTGTTTACCTGTGTTTATTTCATGTCAAAATAGCTGCCGTGAAAAGGGTCTATTGTTCATGCTGGCTCACTGGAAAGACACTGCTACACTTAAATGGAATTGAACCTTAATTAGCGTCATTAGAAACACCTGTGTTTACCTGCTATTTCCTGCCAACATGGCTGCTGTGAAAAAGGTCTATTGGTTTATTGCACTATTGTTATCCTTTATGATCATTCATACTTTCACAGCCACACTGGAATATTGCACTCTACCTTACAACTACTTCTCTACTAGTGACATTATTTTCAAATTGCAGATATATTGCATTGGTGTGACCCCATTTTGATGAATAGCTAACATTTAAAACCTTTAGCTGTTAAACCACTTTGTGTTGTATCAGCCCAACACTGACACCGGTTAAGCCATGCCCTCATATTAGACTACATATGGATAGCTAATTTTGAGAATGAATGTGAATATACGTAATGCATTTGTAGAGCCCACTGTGTTACAATGGGTCTTGCAGGTATGACTTCATGTATATGTCCCTGTACTGCGTGTTTCAGTAATACGGTGTGAGGAAGCGGTTGTTTTAGTTTGGTGCTAAGTGTGGAGTTTCTGCACTGCACTTCCCAGAGGTCACTTGTCAAACAGCGTGTTCAGTACTGTGGCATAATTTTCCTTGGATTTTATGAAGACTCTTTCTTTTCTTTGTCTGTTCAGCCATGGTGGCTATCGCTGCTCGTGCTAGCCACCTAGTTCCTCTTCTGTTTATTCCAAACATATCAGACACTCAATTCCTGTGCACCAGAGGGTTTTTCCATGTATAACAAAAAATCCTTATGAGTACTGTGATATTGATTTCGGACATACTGCCCAACTCCATCTGTAACTCTCAGTTTCTGCGTGACGGGATTCAGGGGCTCTTACCTTGAGCAGCAGGTCTCCCCAGCTGTTCTTCTGGTAGGAGGAGATGGTGATGTGGAGGGAGTGTGCGTCTGGGAAGCAGTCGCCCTGGTGGATGAATCCTCGGGGGAAGTACAGGAGGTCCCCGGGCTCCAGCACCACGTCCAGGATAGGCCTCCCGATCTCTGCCTGGCTGTAGTTTGCTGGAGATGGAAGGCAAAAATGGCGTGTGAGAGGAGACAGCTGATTGTTATGCTCTTTATGAACTCCAAATGGCAAATGCCAAAATTATTTGAAATTCCATCACCACCGTGCAGTGTGCTATCTCTTTGGATTTGATGTTTTTACACTTAAGACTCCTCACTTACTATATTTTCTAGTTTGTTTTATCCAGCTTAAGTACCAGATTGGCAGAGTTGTCCACCGTGAGCGCAACCGTGCCAGAAAGTTTATGCAACAAAAGTATTGTATTTGAAAATCAATATTGCATTGCTTTCCGAGGACTAACTACTTTTCAGACAGTGAATTCCCCCGATGCAATAAACCGTGCTTATCTGGTACACTGAGCAAATTTAAAGCAAACACTAATTACTATTTGCAACTCCTCTTTTCAACCAGACTAACTAATTGAGACTAATGTTTCTCACTGCTGAGAGCAAACAGCAGGCCAGTTTATTAATTTTTTGTTTTGTATTTACTCACGACTTGAAAGCACAGGCAAGACTTCGTCTTCCGTCCTGAAAAGGTTAGGAAAACACGGCATGTTTAGAATGTGTTTTTAAGAGTTATTTCTTTTCTAATTCTATTAAAACCCATCCACATTAATCTGCATTAGGAATAAGAAGGCAAAGAAAAACAAAATAAATCACAATAACAATGCATTAAATCACAAAAGTTGTTGCAAAACATTCAAAGTGCATTATGTGTTCCCAGGTGTTGTAAATATATTCATTCAGTTCATTGGAGCATGTAGATGGAGTATTTTTTCCCCTATCCAAAACCTGCCCACTGCCTTGCTGGGAAAAAAAATCCACAAGATAAAAATTTCCTGCCTACACTTAAACCTCCTTTCTAATACAACTGGATTAGCTGCTTAAACCGAATTCATTATTCAAAAAAAGGAATTAATGATGTATTAGTCTTCTGTGTTTCTGCACCACTCATGTAGCAACCGCAAGAGTGTAAATTAAACTTTGTGCTGCTCTTTGGAAAGGCTCGGCTCACCTCGGGTTGTACACTCTCCAGTGTTTCTTCCCCTCCAGCTGAACCACAAACGCCTCGATGTCGTCATAATGCGGAGCGAAGCCTTGCGTGCCAGGCGGCGTCAGATATCTGGTCAAAGAAAATACACATTTAATTCAACAAATAAAAAAGAATAAACCTAGTGTATACCAAGAGGGCTCCAGCGAGGATTCTGTGGCCAGTACTCACATGTTGGCCCCTGCCATACTGCCAAACTGCTCCTGAAGGATGGAAAGCACGTTCCACACTGTGGAGGAGAAAGCCTGGGGGTTCAGCAGGCGCAGGGAGCAGCCGCTCTGGGAAGGGAAGGGGGAAGGATGAGTGCTGGACATGTCATGGTTATCTAGCTGAACAAACAAAGTAGGCGTGACACTTGCTCTATAAAAAAAAATATGCTGCTCTATTTGTTAAAACATGTTTTGACCTGGAGCCCTCATCAGACAGAGGAAAACAATGATACACAAGCAATATATACAATGTAATATAATGCAGTGTAATGCTATGACAGAAAATTATCAACACAGGTGCAAGCCGTTCAGGTTAATTATACCTATACATGGTCATATATACTTAGAAACAACCTTGTCCAGTCAGGGGGGAACATGAGGGAATGACAGGGAAGCTCACTACAGGAGAAATAAAATAATAAAAACAAGCAAATACATAAATTTAAAATGAAATGAAATTAAAAAAAAATAAAAATAAACAAACAAATAAAAATAAAATGAAACAAAATTAAATTTAATTAAATTAAAAAATCAGTGAATAAAAATAAAATTAAATAAATAAAAGAAAACAAAAAAAAAATAAAAATCAAATGTTACCTATCTTAAATGAAATTGCTCTGCAGATGTTGCTCTAAAGTGGTTAATGTGCCACCAACAAAATGACTTCTAGCTTGCTCTGTAGAAAATATTAAAAATTCTGGAGCCGTCTCCCTCTCTCTTTCTCCTCCTCTATTTTACAGCTGTCTAAATAAATTAAAAATGCTGAAAAAAAAAGGAAAATGGACTAACTACACTCCCCTGAGAACAACAACATCATTAACAAAAAGCTGTTCTGTTCAGGGCTCTGGCAGAACTGAATCATGACAGGCTAATAAAATAGGCTAGTGCCTGCACGCAAATCACAATGACCACTGGGATAGACATTATAAAAATTAATTCCTTATAAGCATGTATTAAACTACCTGCTTTTAAATTAAGTGGATCCTAGAATAATTAAAGCTAAAATGAAATGTTAATGGTCCCTGTGGAGAAATTGGATCGAGGCTAATATAAAGCTGTATAGGGCCCAATTATTAGGAATGTGGGTGGGACCTCAAACACACAGAATAACAGCAATTTCCAATTAGAAATGATTATATGTAGTGTATATCTTGAGGTGAAGTATGGTTGTGGTTGAAAAGCCTGCATGCTCACCTCATAGAACTCCCATACAGTGAACGGCAGAGCTCTCCCCGGAGGATTGTGCGTTTCTCTCTTGCCGTTGGTGTAGCTGGTGACATCCAGGTTCACTCCATACTGAACATCATCCTTACATCAACAACACACACAAGTAGCTTAAACAGGAGGCAGCATGAATGTATTTGTGCATATATGATACCTGCATCCCCTGCATCCAGATGATTGAGTGTGTGGATATAATGCACGAGATCCTTACTTCTCTCAATAAGCGATCAAACTCGGCTGTGGAGAACAGTCCCTTGTAGTAATCTGGATTCTGCCGTTTGACAAGGATGGGTTTCTTCTCCCATGTATCTCTAAGGAAAGGGGAGGGGGAGGGATTATGTTATGTTTTAGTCAGTGAGTGCTCCAATTAAAAGATGACAAAACTTTGCAAGCAGACATATCGGTACTTGAAAAAGGTCTTGGCAGGAATGGGGTGGATGAGCCACTGGAACAACTTGCTCGCTCTCTCCCTGCTGTTGTTGACTCTTGCCAGCTCGGCCAACACGGCGTCGAGCGCCTCGCTGTCTCCATTTACACACTCCTGCTCCTCCTGCATTGGAAAAACCAGCCTCCATGAACCTCATTTATTTATGAAGATGTCCTTTGATTATTTTTTAAAGCTTTGTTTCAAATAATCAGATAAAAGAACAACGAATAAAAAGAGATCACAACTTCTCCACAACTTGGCTTTCTTGGATTTGATATTCAATCCCAGTGTTTTGGAGCCCCATCACTGCAACTTACCTCTTTCACTTTCTTCAAGCTCTCCTCCCTCTGTGCATATTTGATAGGCTTCTTTTTCATTTTCTTCTTCTCAGCCTTTGCGAGGACTTTTGTAGGGGGCTTAGTGGCTGCAACACCATTCTCCTTTCGCTTTTTCTTCTTCACTGGCACCTGAAAACATGCAAGTGAGAGTAAAGATCTATAATTAGTTACAGTCCATAAAAATGTGCGTGTCTTTGATTGAGATGCCACCACATCCAATGCAGGCAGGTGAACACTGCGACTTCAAAATGCAATTTGCACATAATACAGTGTAACTCGTTAGCAGGGCAGTGCTATATGCAGTGATTAAACCCCCTCCCTCCTCCTGCAGCAGTGCCACACATGCTTAACTTACCACGGTACCAAAGAAACAGGCACCGAGCCAGAATCAAATACATTAACTAGTAATGTCTACCTGCAGGGAAGGCTTCTTAGCAGGAGGAGGCAAATCTGCTGACAACGTTTGATACAAAGCAAAAGCAGACATGTGTTTTCTCTCCATTTTTCCAATTACTACGTCATCACCTTGCGACCGCTCTTTGTTCTTCTTCTGCCTGTGGAATTTGCTATGTGCCAGACTCTCTACCGCCGCCCATGTTACGGGTCTTCATTCGGTTTTCTTCTCAACGTTATGTCATACCAAAGATGTATTTGAATAAATGAATAAATAAATAAAAAGATTAAGAAAAAAAATCAGAATTTATTCAATCTTAGATATTCACTGTTCGGCATCTGAACGCCTCAACATGTTTGATGTTTCTGCTTCTGTATGTTGCATAAGCTTTTTGACAAAGGGAGGATGTTGCAAAACGCTCGCCTAGACAGTAGCTGTACATATGTATGCTCTCTTGTAGATGCTAATGTGAATGACAGCGCATTTTGAAAAATCCTCTCTGTGCTGTCATTTTCACATGATGAATTTCTTCATATTTTCATAATCGTCTCGTATGTACTGTTAAACTGCACATTATATTGGCATTTTCCAAAACAATCTTTTTCCTGCTGCAAAATTTCATAATTTAAAAGTGTCACACCTTATATTTACTTGATTTTTTTTTCTTTGTTTAAATTAAATTTTGCATACCCATTAATACATATGCTTTACATTCATACATTTTTAATTCATGTATTCCTGCGTTGAAATTGCGTGTTTTTGTATAAGCTCAATTTGCTATACTCTTATGATGTTATTTTTCTTCGCTGTGGCCTACAATTTCTACACCGAGCCAATTACTCACACTAATATCTCACACTATCTTACACTAGTACAACATGTAGTACATATTGCGACCACCAGATAGAGAACTTTCCCAATATTTCACACCGGCTAGTTAATCAACACCGTCTCCCACAATGCTTTGGTGTATGCTGTTTGCCCAGCCGTCGCTCCAACAATGCAGCTTTTAATGGTGCTGTGAGTGGGAACCGAAAACGCGTAACGCCGCAGGCTTGTCCCGGACAGTGCAGTCGCGCAAATTAAACACTACGCAACGTTTACAGGTTGACAAACCTTGTGGACGTCTGCGACTCCGTTTGGGGACGTCCTGGAGTTTGATGCTGGGTGAGTAGCTACCGAAGCTAACGTTGGTCTGCTAGGAGAGAGCAAATGCAGCTTGTTGTGACCACTGCTGGCTAGCAGGCTAGCTAATTGGCCAGATGAGACATATGGCCCCTTGCGCCTTCACCCCCTCCCCTCAATCCCCTTTTGCTTCTTCAGTTTATACACGGCGTAGACTTCTATTCCTTCACGCGTTATCCTGTCTTTTTGACGAGGAAATTCTACCTTGTGCACATTGTGAAACCTAGGTAGTTTTATGAGAGACTTTGAGGCAGTTGTGCTGTTCTCTGTAGCTGCTGAACGTCGTGAGTCTGTTTTGCTTTGATCTCCACTGAGGCACACGTAGCCGGTCTAACGTTAGATGTAGACGGTACATTGCCGTGCAGTAGTCGACACTAGATGGCCAGGACTGCTACTGGAAATGTTGAGATCCTGAAGAAAATTCACTAATTGGGGCCCTCATTCGGTTGTCAACCCCCCTGTCCCGGTACATGTCGTTCTTTCATGAATTGAGAGAATGGTATGCCAAACTCCACTTAAAAAAACTGTCAAGTTAACATCGCCTTGCTTACCGGCAAGCGCATGTAACCGGTAGAGCCCTATTTTTAAGGCCTTATGCATATCGAAAGGTTCTCCTATTTAAGTTGGCGTGAATGTAATGCAGAAACGAGGGCTTGAGTCCAATTAAATCTCAACTGTTGTAAATTGTTCAGTCTCAGATTGCTCGTCACCGTCCGCCACGGTGTATTTTTGGTAGAAGAGAACTGTGGGAAGCAGTGACGTTACAATCCAAGAAGTCAAGTTTTCACTGAAGTCACTACAGCTTGGAGTGTCGAGTGTATGCCGAATTGAAGAGTAACCCCCGACCATTTGTGAAAAATCTGACGTCTCTTTTCAGGCATGTGCTTTTTCCGATGATAAAGCCAGTGTTAAATTTGCAGCTTTTTTCAGTGGGGCTTGGCGGGACTGTATCTCCAAAAGAGAGAATGTTTCGGTGCCGTCAACCCCTGGTCACAGTCCAGCGTCATTGCTCTACTTTGTCATTTGGTATTGAACAATAATAAAAGTTGAAATTCACAAACTGACATTGGCTGTAAAGGTCACTGTGATAAAACGAAAATCATTGCCTGTTGATCCAATAGTGCCATGTAAACTTTCACCCCTTGTCTGCATTTGGGTTGTTATTGTGTTGGTTCAATGGGTTGGCTTGATAACAGCCTAATTTGTAATCAACCAAGCTTTTCAAAACATTTTGCTGAGCTTACCTTTAATAATGTAGATATTATATGGCCTAAATTTAGAGAAATCAGCCAATAACTGAGGAGATAACTTAAAATGTCATGTAAACCTGGTGCACTGTGCTCACATCCCCTCCAAGCATCCACAAGTCTGAAATCTTGCCTCTTGCCATCTGCGATTCATCCCAGCAGCCACCATTAGGGCAGCGCTTAACATGTGTGTGGGAACAGTGAAGTTTCTGCAAGTGGTTTTGTTATTAAAAGATTTTTCAATAACCAATAAATCAGTACTCCCTGTTTTCTGAGCCCAGAGATCAGCACTGAATAGCAGCTGGCCAGGGAATAGCATACTCCTTGTCAGTTTAATTACATCAGTCAGGGAATTGAACCGTTGCATAATCTGAGCATGCCTCTGTGCATTTTTAACTACTTAAAAATTTCCTTTCTTGACTTTTTTCTTTTTTTTTTTTTGCTACTCTGGATTGTTTTATCGTTTGGCTTGACAATACATATTTTATGATCTGCAGATGCCAGTCAGATTTCAGTGGTTCATTACATTTTGATATAAGTTGGCTGCAAGTTATGAAACAGCACTTGTGAAGGAAAATATAACCCGAGCATGCAGTGTGCCTTAGGCAATATAGAGATGCTCCTAGGTATTGGGAATGTGAAATCTGAAATGCTTGCCTACACAGAGGCAGCCGACATGCAGAAGATACAGAGTGCATGTTTCTTATCGTCTGATTTACATAGGTCTATTTCACTACTTGACCGGTATTTGTGAGACAAATCCCCGTCTCTGCAATGTTTAATTAACTGAGCCTCTGTGAGATGTTGAGCACTGGGCAGCAGAGATCTCAAGCAGAGCCATAGATGGTAGGTATTTTCTAAATCCATTGTTCATCACTTCTGAGCGTGAGTGCACCAAAGCATCAGCCGCTGTCCCCCCATGACCCCTACTACTGGTTTTGTTTACAGAGTGATATAATTTTATTTGGAGACATTTTTCTCCGTCTGAAATATATAATCGGAGCTGAGACACCAGCATTGACAATGTCACAGTATTTGTAAACAGTCGAGAAAGAGACTTATGTTTTGAGTTACAATAGAAGGCAATTCAGAACAGACAAGAATATAGGCCTACCCAAAATTAAGACGGACCTATAATTTATGGATTGTGTCTTTAATCATCTACTTAATTTAATGAAAGTTGGTCGAGACAGCCAGTGGTATGACTTGTTTTTCCCCCTCCTCTTAGGGTTAGACTGGACCACAGCATGCATTAATATGGCGCCCATGGGACAACATGTCTTTAAATGTGGACAAGGATATTGATCTTTTTCATAGGAGCTTGATTGCTAGCAGTCTTGGAATGTTTTTTTTTTTTTTATTGCGGTCACAAAGTAATGAACCACCACCGCGATTCAGGATAATGGCAAAATCAGCATTTCATTATGTGATAAGGTGCTTGTAAATGTTCTGCCCTCATTAAACACTTGGACACCTGCCTGCCGCTGCGATATTTTGAATTATCAAATGCCTTAGAGGCCCCTTTAGCAACCAGGGGTTTGATCAGTACAGAGGGTTTTGGCCTGTTACAGATGTCAATAATCAGGGAGATCAAAAGAAGAAATCCTATATTGCTGCTAGATATTTTTGTGGTTTCTTCAAAGAAGTCTGCTTGGAAAATAAACCTTAAATTTTGGTTGTTGAAGATTAAATGCAGCCAAGTTCTACAGTGAAAGTTATTTTACTGTATTCAAATTTGTTAACTATGTGGTGCTAAGCAGCTAAAGACTGGATAGTGTGTGTGAAAGCTCGTATTTGAGTGTGTTACACAACATCTTCACCCTGTCGCCAAGTATGAATACTGCCCTGGCAGGACAGTGATCAGACCGGCTGTTTAGTTTGTACGGCTCTTGTCTGGCAAGATTTGGACAGAGGACAAGTCTTGTAGTCTGACATGGGCTTAATGTGATATCTGTAAACACACAGCACTCTCATGTTTACCTATCCGGCCTGTCTGTGGTCACTTTATACCAAACAATACCGGAGGGATGACGGAGGCAAAAAATGCAGTGTTGGTGAGTTGGGCTTTCCCTTGACGGTGAGCTCTTACTGTGTAGGAGACAGTTTGTGTTTCAATTTGTGACTCACTGTGGGTGAAGTGTACATACCCAACACCAGAATTTCATTTGGGGCAAATAGGGTGAATGTGTGGAGTCTCAGTTAGTGGTGATTGGATGCTCTTCTCAGTTGCAATCCCCACTTTTATGCATAAATCTTGCAGCTCAAACCAGGAGTTTGTCTGTGCTGAGGTTTGGACATTAACTGATGCGACCTTGTGACGTTGGCCTGGAGGAATCACCAAACCAAGGTGCCGTCTCTCGATTTGCATTCTGTCAAACTGAGAAAGAGGCTTGGCTGTGCTTGACTGGCTGAATGTTCCCGGTATAGAGCAGAGCTTTTCTACTCTAAACATCTGCTGCGTGTGACAGGGAAAGTTAAGCTAAGCTACATTAACCTAGGACGGCTTGTTCTGTGTGTTATTCAATAACAGCAGGATTTTTTTTTTCTTTTTATTTATTTATTTTTTGGTGTGTGTGTGTGTGTGTGTGTGTGTGTGTGCAGTAGGCAAGAGAAAGATAAATGGCATGAATAAAAATTCCGACATGAACAAATGCAGCAGAGAGAACTCGTAGCTGTGCGAGGGAGAATGCTGGGGAAAAGAGATGGCAGCACATGGTGCCTGCTAGTCGTAGCATCAGGATTTCTCAGCTAATTCATTTTGCAAGCGGGGCTTTTTCCGCAAACAGAATCCCCCTTTGCCCTCCTCCAGCAGACCTCGGTTGTGTTGCTGTCAAGCACAAGGTAAGAACATATGACCAGAGTGGTTAAAAATAAACCCCTTGTTGGAGAGCAAGAGTAAATATTTGATTGCCAGTCCATTCTGTTGAAGAAATCACATAACAGAACATGGCATGCTGTGAAAAAAGCAGTCTATCACGTTTTTTTTTGCCTCTGATATTTTTTCTCCCTCTGTTCCAGCCCAGTCAGCGTGACAATGCCCTCATGTAATGCTGCCAGTTGTTGTTATTGACATGCCATAGCTCAAGGCCGTTTCATTAGTGAGGTTGCACAGGCTGAACGGCGCAAGTTAACGCAGCGCGAATGCCTACGTTAATGCTCAGGTGAAAGCTCTTTTGGGGTGGTATACCGCAATAATTCCCCCATGGCAGGGGCTAATCATCCTGGCTCCTCTCCCACAATCCATCAGTGTCTGGAGGACGGGGCTCGCGGGGTACTGGCAGCTGTTGTCAGTGGCTGAGTCAATCTGTTATGGTCTGCGCCGGCCTGCACAGGCTTGGAGGGGGAGAGGGAGAGGGAGAGCTCTCAGGAGGCCACGAGCAAGCGGGGCTCCTGCCACTGCTGTGGTGAGATAACAAGAGGATTTATTTGTTAGGAGCACTGGCTTTGAGGGCCTGTGTGTTCATTTTGCTGTGTTACAGGCTAACTGTTTGCCCTGATGTTCGCAGGTTAAAGCCATGTTTGCCCGTGCATGATGAAAGGAGGGATGGAGCCCAATGGAAGAATAATAAAAAAAAAAAAATTTACCACGATATGCCAAAGAATAATATTGTTCCAAGTGCAATGCAGCGACTTTTCCAGTCTCTGGCTCACCGTCTGTCTGTGCCAAGTTATTCTGTTGACATGCCGGAGCAATCTGGACTAACTGCAATTTAATTAAGAGCAAGTGCATGAAAAAAATGTTTTAAACGGATCTGTGTCAGAGTGAGACTGTTCTAAATTGACTTGAGTCTGTGAGCATCGCATTGATGTGCTAAGCTGCATGTTTTATGGAGTGACAATTATTTTTGCAACACCCTGAAAGCTGAAAGTCGCAGAGACAAGACATAGCTCTTCGTGACAGAAGAGATGATTTGACATCTACACAGGAGAACATGCGAGTGACAGTTAAGTTATTGATACCAGCTGCAAAATTAGACGTGTTTTAAACTGGTCTTATTTGGGGAACATTGACAACATTCTGTGGATTTGAATCACTTTTTGCAGTTTTATCCAGTCTTCGGCTATTTTTTGTGTGTAATTATCATGGCTCACAGACTAGTCCTATTTATGGATTTAGCCATAATGTTGATGTTGCACGGCTGGCACAGAGCGGTGTTGACGCTGGGAGTGGGAATTGGCAGGGATCTGACAGATTCAGGCGTAAGTGCAAATATTTGGGGTCGTAGCTCCATTTGCTGACTATTCTCAGAGCATCACTATTTACAGTTTATTTGAGGGCAGATGGGGGGGAGCACAATAAATGATCTATTGGACTCTTTGGCCTGTGACATTCATAGTAAGCCGAGAAAATGCCACTTAAGGTGACAATAGTCAAAACAAGGTGAGGGCATGGGGATTGGTTAAAATGATGCGTTGTCAAAATTGGCTTTTAGGACTGGCAGGGGTCCTTTAGGGCATTTGGGGGTGTGTGGTTAAATGAATCGTTAGAATCACTATGGTTTAATTAACAAGAAATTATTCCCATTGTGTGGTGGCCATTCAAATCAGAGATATTTCCCACAGACAGTGTCGACAGTTAAATACTAAATCAACAAAAACAAATATCGTTGCCATATGGGATCCCTAGGACTAAATTGGGTCACATGGGTGCCTGTGGGCCAAATGTGTGTGTATTTTGGGGGTCGAGGATAAGAAAACATCTGAGAAGCCCCACATTAAAGTCATCTAAAGGCTCCTGTGCTCAAGTGAAAAGGACTGTGTTGGTCTAAAAAGAACTTTCAGGAGGTTATTTTTCCACTGATGCTGAATACATGCTTATTGGATTGGATTTAGGAGTGGTGGAATGAGTTCAGAGTCAGGAGATGTGCAGGTGCAGTTTATACATCCCTGATTTTCCGCCTGCCCACTCAGGCTACTTAGCTTCTGCTCTGCACATTGGTATAGACAGCCAGGATCTGGTGGACCCCGTGCCCTGGGGCGCATCACTCAACTTCACCCTGGATATTGCTACAGTGAGAGAGAGCGAGCGATTTCTTTTGACACACGAGAGCCTCTGCTGCAGGAAGCTTGACACGTATTCAATCACTGAAGCAAACCTCCAGTCTGGAATACAAAAAGAGACTTCGGGGTTTTTTTCTGCCCTCATTCTTCTTCCTGTCTCGGACAAACTGTTGTAACGCTAAGCTGTTGAAGTGCATGCACTCGTGACGGCTGGATTCACTTTGCTCCAGATTCGGCGCGATTATAGCCCAGTTGACTAATTAAGGTTGTCCCTGCCCTTCAAAACTGCGACACGGAGGCTTGTGAAATGTCCCCAGCTCTTGATTAATGAAAGGAATTTATTTTCATTTAGCAAAGTTCCTTATTCGATCTGCACCTGGGTGGGACAATTTAGTTGAGTTTCTATTTTAGGAGATGGAAAGAGTATTGCTGTAACTACAGAGTACAATGAGTGATGGTCACATTGGTGCAGATATGTTTGACCTGAAAGGGCAATGCAAAGTTGAATCAATACTGCATTGGCCCAGTGTACCATGAAGTCGTATAGCTTGGCTTATCTAGACTGAGAACATGTCTAAAAGTGAGACTACTAAGTTTTAAATCTGTTACGGTGAGGGATCTTGTTAAAAGAAGGCAGAACTGTGCAAGGAAGAGCAATTTGTTTTAGTTTGAACCGGTGTCATCTCCCTGGTCATCTACCAGCCTTGACTCTCATGCTGAGATATACAGCCACTATCTGGAGCAGGCCATCCCGAAGTAATGGTGATTTAGCGATTTAGAAGGGTTTTAATGCTGCTCCCAGGCCAACTGGGCTTTAAGGAGGTGGTCCTTAAAATGAGGAGTTTGCCTCCTTTTATGTCATAAATATTTTAGGGAAATGAAATGTTTTTGCTTTTTTTCCCCCCCATGTCTGCGGCAGTTCATTTGCTGTCATTTTTCACCTCTGGTTAATTTGAAGCAAGCATCTTTTTTTAAGTCGTTCTCCTACATGGTGCAGTGCACGACAGCCCTACTTTTTGAAGTTCATTTTTCTCTTTATTATTTTGTTTTCCCAAAAATCTGTCTGGGTAGATGATATGGAGCCATTTTTTAGGCTCAGATTTCCCCCCATGTAGTCTTCAAGTCAGTCCTTTCATCTCTGCAGTCTCTGACTCATTTGCTGTGGTTTTTCACCTCTTGTCGAAAAGTGAAGCTGCACGCAGTGCATGGCAACCGCTGCCAGCTTTACACTGATGATGTTTTTAGTTTACTTTGCACTGTTCTCTTTCTGTTTACTTATTAATTTATTTTTTATTGTCCAATCTGTTAGGATGAGCAGTGTATGATGTGGATGTTTGTAGCCTAAATTCCTTTTAAGAATCTTCTGTCCCATTTCTCCTCTGACTAACCTAATTATGCAGACTCAGATGGTTACATGAGTACCGTGTGACAGCCTATAATTTGATTTTTGGTAATGAAAGGGTCAAATGCCAGTTGCAGTCATCCAAGCTCAGAAATTCCCCGTGAAGACACTCTACTAGACAATGCAGTTAGTGCACCGCACGGAATAAAGACGCACCAGAAAAGCATTTAAAAAGGGACACTTTTACACCGGAAATTTTCATCGGGTTGGGTACTTTCCTTCATGAGACACGTCTTACTTTGTGGATGAAACGTTCATTCAAACCCAAAAATGGATTTCTAGCATTTTTGACATTCTGCATTGAAAAGACTGATATATGAGTTTGCACATATGTAAGGCCAGTATTACTTTTGCTTAGCCACCATTCTCCACACTTCATGTTTGCTGTGTCCGTGCAGAAGAGTGGTCTGGCAGAACCCATTTCTGAGCTTGGACAGAGCACAAAACACAGTTGGGATTGTTTGATAACAAAGAAACCAATTACTGTCATGGTGGGCGGTGCTGTGCCCATGACAGCGCTTTTCCAAAATAGTGTCAGAGCGTCATTGTAATGTTGAACTAGCATCCCGAGAAGAGCCCAGATTCTTGTTGAGGGTCCTGTGCAGCCGGGCCAGCAGTGGAGAAATCTCCACTAAAAACTCCATCTAAGAAAGTAGTGTGTCACCTGTGTGATACCAGTTTTTCCCCTATCCGAAAACAAACACAATCTATAAGTCGCGTTTTGCTGCCAGTTGAACATCCTTGGACTCAGCGCAGTGTTTCTCTCGTATGTATTGTGCTGTGGGAAGATCTTGACTCGCCATGCTAAATGCAGCCTGTTTCTGCCCAGACAGACCTTCATGATCAAAGTGGTACTGTAAATAGCAACATGTGGCCTCAGACAGAGCAGGAACATAGACACACTGCCACCTATAGTGTTCCTCTAGGCCGCAGCCAGGGCGACACTTTGATGTAGAGCCATAAATCAGCCTCAAGAGTTTCACTTGAGAGTTTAAGTGTTACATGATGGCCTAATGTTTAAGGCTTTTTCACCCTGCCAAGAATAAAGGGTTTCGGGATGAAACACTGACTTCATGTTATTTATTTATTTATTTGCCTTAGAGATAGTCACATTTGAATATACAGAATACAAACACACAACACTGATAATTGGTAGCTTTGATCCAGAATTATCCATTGATGCTGGCCTACAAAAACCTTTAGCGGTGGAATCCTGAATAAAACATAGGGCAGAACCAACTTCATGTTTTCAACTTCCTGTGATCCTTGGTTTTAGGGAGGA
>OMKZ01036050.1:23017-36576 GCA_900302535.1 Neoniphon sammara | reverse complement strand
CCCATGATGTCATCCTCACCCTCTCATGAAAGCAGGTCAGTCAGCCCGCCCGCCAGCTGGTCAGTCACAGCTCCCTGCAGCCTCCATGTCTGAGCTGTCCTTGGAAAATGATACTGTGTTGACAGCAAGGCTAGTGCACTGTAAGACTGAGGAGCTGCTGTCTAGAAAGAACCGCTTGTTACAACCGTCTTAAACGTCTTCTTAAGTTCGTAGCTCTTAGATTAAATGTTTTTAAGCTAAGGATTGATTTAAGTGAGGACTATTCAGACTCAGCTGACAAAACGTGGAATGATCATGTCATTTATTGAGTCAGGCTGATGATGAGAACCATGTTGATTCAAGCATCAAATTATATGCTCATTTCATGTTTTTTTGTCTGTTGAGTCTAAAAGGTCCTTGTTTAAATCGACGGTCAGCAATTTTGCACAGTGCACCTTTAATCATAGCATCTTACTTAATAACCAATCTGTGAATGGATGCCAGTTGTGTATTGACTTTTAACTGTTATTCCATTGTCACTTCAGTTACTACAATGAAAATTGAACCTTCCCATTCCAATAACATAAAGCAATAGCAAGTTATTGCTTTAATGTTAGATTTTATTGCATTAACAAGAAATTCATTTTGTAAACAGTAAAAAGCTACGTTATTTTCAGCAAATTATAATTAAGGTAAAGTTTTTAGTTGAACAGTTGTAACTAAATGGCATTGTGTTTCTCAGCTGTTCCCTACGTCCCTGCTGTCTACTGTACAGCTACATTACAGCGGACTTGTGTCATTGGGGAGACACTGACTTTTATTGGAATCCCATTGTCTCTCTGCCAAAGGGAGGAGGATTGGCATGAAGCCATTTTGTTTTGTTCACGATAAAGAAGCACCCTGTGCACTGCAGCACAGCTCCTTGCTGTCTGCAGTGTGCATGATGGAGTAGTACTGATGAGATATTTGTGCCTAGGCTGGCTGTTTGACATCCAAGTCAGTGCTTATTAAACCCAAACACTGTTATCCAACGAGATATGGCCCTCATAGTTCTGTATCCCAAAATAAGTAACCCAGTTCAGACAAGTGAAGACTGACCCTCAGCCTGTTACTAAGTAAAGACGACATGCAAGGCCTCTAGACCCCAGAGGCCTACATGGCTTAAACCATACTCCTCTGTGCCCCCATTCACTACATGTGTGATATCTCCTGTGTCTCTCTCCATCTGTCAATTCATCCACAGGGCCCAGTCCAACAGTGACACTGACATGCCCATCAAGCAGTGTCCTATGTGTGGCATCTACATAGAGAGGAACCAGGGTTGTGCCCAGATGCTGTGTAAGAGCTGCAAGCACACCTTCTGCTGGTACTGTCTGCAGAATCTGGATGTGAGTCTGCCCTGCTTTCTCGTACAGTGGCTGTTATAGCGTTGGTTGCCCAGATGCGATGCATGATTTTGAGTACAGGTTGATTTAATTCGATACAGATTTCGATTCAGTACAATCCCATACCAGTTCAGTTAGAGATATTTCACTTACAATACCAATTTTGTAGCTTGCATGTAGACCTTTTTCACAGCAGCCATTTTGACATGAAATAGCTGGTAAACACAGGTGTTACTAATGATATTAAGGTTGAGTTCTATTTAGTTACAGAACTTTAATGTGATTAGTAACACCTGTGTTCACCTATTATTTCATATCTAAGTGGCTGCTGTGATGTAAGTCTTTAGCTTTGCTTTTGTCCAGCTCATTTTTACCACCATGGTTTTTAAATCTAAAATGCATCAAAGCATCTGCCTTTAGGTTTGGTGACACTGGCTTTGGGATGGAGCTCCCGCCATTTTTCATCCATTTGTTCAAATCGTAATTTGGTCAACTGAGTTTCCATAAGCTTGTAGTTCAGCAGACTGCATCTGCAGGATGGGAGGCATGCTACAAGTAACCACAAGTAACTACAAGTAACATTTAGCAAAAATCTTCACAAATCCACTGACAAAAGGCATAGATTAAAAGATTGATCTTGGGATTATACGAATTGATGATGTTCAAGTGAAGATCATGATTAATCGGTAAATAAACTTTTTTACCCAGCACTATCGCTCATGAATTTTGTAGCCCAAAGAGGTATGTATGCCAAGCCCAAAACATCCCCGTCACTGCGTCTGCAGTTTGCGCCTGAGTGCCCTTGGTGATTGGCAGATACTGCAATCAGAGCCTTGATGTGAACATGTTTGCATTGTGCTTGCAGGGTGATATATTCCTGAGGCATTATGATAAGGGACCATGCCGAAACAAGCTGGGCCACTCCAGGGCCTCTGTCATGTGGAACAGAACGCAGGTGAGGTCACACAGCACACTGCCAGCTCTTCCTGTCAGGGGTGTGGTGGTGGTGTCGTCATCTGGAAAACCACCTAGCCATACAGTGTGTGGCAGGTGATTTCATGGAGTTTCACGGGTCCAGTTAAAGGTGCGCCATCACACTACCAGGAATGGAGCTGAAAGATTTTGGACGCGATCCCAGCAGCGATATGTGGTTGTCAGCTCATTTAGACTCCATGTAACCACTAGCTAGCGAGGACAGCATTAATATAACCCACTCCTAGAGGGCTCACAAAATTTCCATTCCTGCACTTTAGCCTGTCTTCTTTGTATTTGTCTTCACTCGACTTGAAAGCAAGAAAGACAAGAAAAACAATGACGAGCTGAAACAGGTTGTGATTCCATCTCTCCTTTAATAAACGGATTTGGTGAACATTTATCAGACAGCAACATTTACTGCTGAATTTCCCTGTAAAACCCACCTCTCACCTGATTTGCTGTTAGCCTGTTGTTTGCACTTGTTTTCTAGCAGTGTGTCCAAATAGTCCTTTAGCAGACATTAATCTGAACTAATCCTCGCGCTAATCTGAAATTCCTGTTTTGTAATGACGTCATCCATTCAACAAAGTGATTGAAATTGGCTGGCGAGCCCGGTTTCTGTCCACTTTCTCTGCTCTGTTGTCTTTATCACGATTATCAAGTTTGAAGTGAGCCCTATGATTGCGTCACTCTCGGTTGGATTGCCAAGCGTTGCGAGAGTCAAAGTGCAACTGTTTTTGCAAAACAACTGATGGCAGGCCCGGTCACACCCTTGCTTAACATGTCCCATTAAGTTTTACAGTCTGCCTGTCACAAGTTCCCATGCTGTGGTAGTTCATTGCTTTTGAAATGGACTGTACTTCTGTATGGGTGATGACGACACTTTAAGATTTCGCCATCAAGAATGAGTTACTTCACCTTCTAAATTTAGAATTGGTATGATGTGATATAATATTAAAATATTATGTTTTCTGGAAATATATGAAGAGAGTTTATTTATGGTACTAGAATTAAAGTTGCTATGTACATATCGCCAAAGTAACTGTGATACCTTGGTATAATTACTGTGAACATGTGACACCATGCTTTAGACCACACAGTCTTGTACTTGTGGAATGGTTGGTGTTGGTGTTTCTCTAAATTAAAACCACATTTTTTATGAACCCTGTTGCTTCCTCTTGTAAAGAGGATGTTGCTGCTTGTGTCCTTCCCCATCTGTGTTGTTGTAGTTTTTATGTTTTGCTTTACTGAACAGAATAATCATATAGGAAGTGACTTTTACCACTGTATCCATCATCTGCCAGAAACTCTGAAAGCTTTAGCTCAGTTTGTGCTGAAAGAACCACACCCTCTCCTCCTCCTGTTTTGAGTCATAAAGCAACCCATCAAATGTCCTGCCTCATTTGGTCTGGAATCACAATATGCAAAATGCAGAATAGAGGCTGGTAGATGTTGTTTACAGAAGTTACATTAACCCCTCATTCATGTAATATGAAGGAAAATAATCTGAATAACTGAATTGTTGTCTGCCGTTTTGACCAAGGGGGATGATAGGTGGCATTTATTATTGTCTTCATTTTCATTATTTTTGTGTCAACTGTTTAGTCAGCCTGACAGCTGTGCTAACTTAACAGAGTTGTTGTGGTTGTGTGTTGTCCCGCAGGTGGTGGGTATCCTGGTGGGCGTCAGCGTCATCGTGCTGGTGACCTCCCCGCTCCTCCTGCTGGCCTCGCCCTGCATCCTGTGCTGCCTCTGCAAGCCCTGCCGAGGCAAGAAGAAGAAGAAGAAGAGGAAGAAGGAGCTGAGCCAGCCAGACTCCTCCACATCATAGTGGAGGAGCAGCCCTCCTGTCATCGGCCCGGCCCAGGATCACTCCCCTAACCACATGTAGCTGTGAGTCCATGGAAACAAACAGGGTTTTTTTTATAGGTCTGAGTGTAATGTAGGAGCAAATAAATGAACATATGGAACGCTGCATTTTTTTTGCATTACCCAACAAATTGGAAGCCTTTGCAGTGGCTTGATTAGTGGGAACTGTTTCAAGAGAACAGTCATCGGGATCAGTGAGCAGAGACTTCCCAGCTCTGGGCTCAGTGAGAGCTGGTTGCTGCTATTGGTGCACTGACAAAAAGGCAAGATGGCACAGTTTGTTTCCTTGTGGAGTCAGATGGCAAGTTCAACACAGATTCTATGTTGCTTACACAGAAAAGTCTAACGAGACAAGAAAAGCCCAACTATCACTCTTGAATTATGAGGGACTCCTTATATGGTGATAGATGGGTTTTGATACCTGCGAGTCATTCACACCAGATGCACAAGATCATTAAGGAGAAGGACAAGGAAAGAAGAAGAAGAAGAAGATGGCTAAGCGGGTTTTCTTGGACCGGGCCTATGTTATCAGCCACCTCCCACACTCTCACAGACACATGCAGTTCAGTCAAAGTGCAGCGCCACCCTCATGTGCCAAATGTCATGATGCCAAACCAGTGGTGTTAGGTGCTCAAGTGCCTCACTCTACAGTGCCTGGTATTTGCTGGTATTTGTTTTGCCTTCCATACTATCTTATGCAAAAATTTCGCTTTGTTGTTTATGGAAATAAACAACTGTCAACTTTCACAGGGACGAGGAGTCCCTGAACAATGCAAAACATTCTTTCATAATGTGAGAAGGCAACTGGCATCATGTGTGCACTGTATATTCTGTACTGTGGAAATGCTATAGGGCTTCACTGGTGCACAGAGATCTTTTCTTCTGTAAATGTTCAATGTTTCCACCTGGCATATGTTCCAGACCAAAGGATCTAATGGATAATGTGTATTATTACAATGTGTGTAAATATGTATTTATGGAGTATGTGTGTATGGTGTCCTGTTATCGTTTCTACTTTTTCTGTTGATGTTTCTGCATCAGATATTTTATAAAAGCACCATTGTAACTGAAATAAACATATTGAACATGCATCAACTTGTTTGTCACATTTATCATTTTATCACTCATTACTTCCTTGTGGTCTTTGCAAAAAGGTCATTGGCAGGGAAGAAGTTGAAGCATGTGGATGATTGTATTGTTGCTAACCTACTTTGACAAAACAGAGCTGAAAATGATGGTGTTTTCATAGTGGATGATGGATAACAGCCTATAGAGGCAAAGCTGTGCATATAGATTAAGCACTTGAAAACACTTAAGAAAATGAGGGCAAGGGTTTGGCATTGTTGACTAAAAGACAAAGCATGAAAAAACTAGCAAACTGAAAATGAAAAAACTGCACTGAGTCTACAACAGCTGAATCAAAACTAGCTAAAATATTTGAACATTGTGTTTACTTAACGTTAGATACAATTAAAAGTGGCACATAGAAGAGAACACTGTAGACCTTTTACACAGTAGCCATTTTGACAGGAAATGGTAGGTAAACTCAGGTGTTACTAATCACATTAATTACAGCTCTGTTCTTTTTAAGTGCAGAGCCTTCATTAATGTCATTGCTAACATCTGTGTTTATCTACTATATTGTAAAAATTACTGCTGTGAAAAAAGTCAATATACAGTCTAAAACTTCTGAGGTAGTTCTCTAAAATAATTTCATTTTCCCTACTTATTACCAGTAAAAACTGCAAACAACACGTTGGCAGTCACAATACTAGCTAAAACTAAATGTCGTCTTAAAACATTGATGTAAAGTGGCATCAGCAAAATTAAAACGAAATGTTTAAGTACCACATCCGGAACCAAAGTGAAAGAAAAGTCATAGAACCAGCTTATTAAAGGGGTTTGGCGACACCTTGTGTCTAAAGAGGGAAACGCGTTGGTCTATTTTGTTGTGGAATAGAGGAAGGACGTGGCCCAACTTGCAGCCTGCTTGGACTCATCTGCAGAAGTTGTGAGTTACAGAAATGGCAGCGGAAAAGGAGTTCTTTGCGGGTAAATCAGCTCATTTCAACGACCAAAAGTGCTGTGCATCAAGTATTTGCTAAGATGTGAGTGGCAGGCATAAAGCGTTGTGTTGCGCAGCGAAGCATGCAGCATGAAAGACCTGTGCCGCTCTCAAACTTCATTTTCGTGCTGCAAAAAATGATGTTTCGAGTTTTTACAATATATGCAAAATCTAGTCCAATGTCGCGTTTGTACTAAGAAACACATTTTAGAAATACATTTCCTTCTTGTTCGCTGTTGACCTGCAAGTAACCTGCTGCATATCCAGCACATTTTTATCAGTGAATCTACTTGAACAAATTCATTGTTGGTCACTTTTTGTGTATTTTGAAACATTTTTCTTAATTTATCTTGAAGTACATTTCAGTTCTTCATGGGATTGTATGAGACCATGTGATCTTTGTGTGTTACATAATGACCTTATTTTATGAACATATTTTCACTGCACATTGCACTTTAATCATAGACTTACACAGATGAATGTTTAGCTACTGAAAAATAGTGTTCTGTGCTGCACAGGCATTCCCAAGATCCCCTATCTGCCTAATACTGGAGCAGGAGATGTCATGTGCTTCAAACACTACAATGCAGGGGAGGTAGGTATAGCACACACACACACACACACACATACACACACATATTTGCTTGTGATTGATTAAGGTAACCTGAGTAAAGAAAAATCAGGTGTTGAATGAGCAGAGTATGTTGGTTGCTGTGTAGGTGCTGATGGGCAGGAAGATGGAGGACTGGCTGAGGTTCTCAGTCTGCTACTGGCACTCCTTCTGTGGAACCGGTAATGTAATAAGTATTCCCACCCCCCACCTCCCTCCTCTCAGGAAACAATTTGTAAATTATATCTAAAAAAAAAAAAATCACATCAGTACCAATGTTCCCTCTAAACTGATAGTCTAGTGACGTATGTAGAATAATTTATTTCACTGGCCAAATAATATCTGGTTAGAAATCAGTCATTATCCACTTCTCTACAAAAGTTTAGCCAATAAAAGTGACCTTTTTAAAGATTTGGAGGCTAATGATGTTAGACACAGGCTTATTGTTGAGTGTATTATACCATATTTGTGGTATTGTGATATTATCATTACCACTGTAGTTTTCTCAGTTTCTAAGGCTGACCTTCAAGCCTATCATAATCTCAATTTAATAGCGTTAAATCAAAGTTTCATTTTCTTTGAACTCAGCAGACATCCCTCCATTTATTTGTGCCGGTTATTTTGTTTCCTGTTTTTTAAGGTGCCGACCCGTTCGGGTTTCCGACCCTCCACAGGCCCTGGAATGAAGGAGCTCCCATGGAATCAGCCAAGAACAGGCTCCGTGCTGCTTTTGAGTTTTTCACCAAACTTGGTGTGAGTGAATTTGCCTAAAAGTAATAGCTCACACACTTAAACGCAGCTGATTCGGTTATTTTTATATATTTCCTTTGTACTTAAGTGACATCTGCTTGTTTTTACAGGTGAAGTATTACACCTTTCATGACAGGTAATTGACTCCCTGAATGCTTTATTGGAAGTTTGCCACTAATCACAGGTTTGTTTATTTCTATGGCCGTATTGTGTTGCCCTGCTTTCACTCCGACATGAGAAAATTCTGAACAAATAGTGTAAATAATAATTATTTGGGCTTGCACGATATGGGTACAGGTACTGGCTGGGAATTAAATTACCCATCCTGTGCCATGAGGATGGCTTAGTGGTGAATAAAAAAAATCCTTCCCAGGATTTAAAAGCTACTCATGATTTATTTGTTATTTACATTTCTCCTGTTTTGTCCAATTCTCCTGTGCATTTTGCCATTGTAACCAGTTTAATAAAATTATTAAATCAGTGTTCTCCAACATAACAAAACTGAAAAAAAGTCTAAAGCTGTGTTTGACATGATTTGATGGTAACAAACTGTAATGAGGACATGTATTCAGTCTGAGTCATTTGAATGTTTCAGTAGTAGCTGCTCTCCTCACAGGGACATGGCTCCTGAGGGCTCCACCCTGGAGGAGTCCAACAGGAACCTGGATGAGATGACAGACCTGGCTCTCCAGCTGCAGAACCAGACTGGAGTCAAGGTGCTGTGGGTCACCTGCAACCTGTTTGCACACCCAAGGTCAGGTCAGGTTTTGTCCAGATCTTTAGAAAACCCGGTGGATCACGATGTAGTGGTTATTTCCTAAGTTCCAGCAGCGTGAAAGACTCATTTACACTGAAAGTTCAGGAACCTCTATTAAACAGTATTGCATACACCTAAAACTGCTGCGTAAAATTGTATTTGAAAATGGTTTCAAACATTTTAAGATACTCAGCTGTATTTAATTTCACTTTCCAGACACATGCACAGTCTCAGAAGTAGATCATCACATTTTGTATATTTTAAAATGTTGAAACACCCTGTATGTTAAAGGAATAAAAGGCGGATAGGGGGAAAAATCACTTCTATCGCGTTTAACCCCTTTTAATAAAGTGAAAGGTAGCAGGAAAATGGAGGAGAGACAAGTAGCAACATCTTTGTGATAGAAAGTGATGTTTATGGGAAATATGATCTTTACTTCATTCATTGACAGTAATTACAGCCAAGGTATCGTCATTCATTTGACAAGGGCATATTGATGTTTAAAAATGCGCCTGTAATCAACACTTTGTCTAAAGTTGATTAACAGTACATACAATTCTAATATAAACTATATGAAAGGTACATGAACGGGGCAGCCACCAACCCGGACTGCCACGTTCTGGCCTACGCTGCGGCTCAGGTGAAGAAAGGACTGGACATTGCCAAGAAGCTGGGTGCGGAAAACTTTGGTATGTGAGATTTATGTCATAGTGTCTCCACATAAAATCCCCAAAGTGCTCCATTTGGAAATGTTAGACTATAATCAGTTTATTTTTGTGTGTTCTTGCCAGTGTTCTGGGGTGGCAGGGAAGGCTTCCTCTCCGTACACAACACTGATGTTGCCGCTGAACTGAAGCACATGGCCAACTTCTTCAAAATGGCCGTCAGTAAGTACAGAGGCCAGTGTGTGTTAGAGGTCAGACGTTGTGGTTAATTAGGAGAAGTCAGTGTTGTGAGCCAAGGATGCATCATGCGTGTATGGGAGTTTCATGTCTGTTTTTTGTAACCAGAGTACAAAGAGAAGATTGGGCTGAAGTGCCAGTTCCTCATTGAACCGAAGCCTAAGGAGCCCTGCAAACACCAGTATGATTATGGTAAGCTGTCCCGTGATGACGCAAAAAGCATTGCACATTTTTAACCACGCAGTATTTATCATGCATTTTATCTCCGTCACTTCTTTATTGTAGATGCCATGAGTGTTATAGGATTCCTGAAGCATTATGGTCTGGACGGAGACTTCAAGCTGAACATCGAGCCCAACCACACCACCTTGGCAGGACACTCTTATGAACATGATATTGTCATGTCATCTGCGTGAGACCCTTTGAGTTCTAACAGAAATCATACCTACTTGTACACAACATTAACTTTATATTTCAGCGAGCGGTCTTGCAGAATGTTTAGATATCTCAGGCTTTAGACCAGAGTTGCACTGTTAACACCATGAAAGGTTTACCGGTGTCTAAATGTTTTTCCTGTTTCTGTTTCCTTTGTGGACAGATTGGGCATGTTAGGGTCAGTTGACTCTAACACCGGTTCCCCCGACCTGGGGTGGGACACAGATCAGTTCCCCATGGACATCAGAAACACCACCTTGGTCATGAAGGTGAGCTAATAAAACCAAGAAATTCATTGTTGAGTCACAATCACTGAAGATAGAGCTGTTTCTAAGATTGCTGGATAACAACAACAACAACAAAAAAAAAGTATAGTAGTAATTATTTCAGTAATCATTTTCATGTAATTAAACGTCCACTTTGCAACTTTATATCACTGACTGATATTGTCACATAGAGTATATTCAGTTCGGGAACAGGAAGGCTTCTTTCACTGGTGTCTGGCAGCTCCTGCCTGAGAAAAATCCTCTGATGCACAGAGTTCTTTTGATTGTTGATTATTTGATTGACAGGCGAGCTCTAGGAAGTGCAGTGCAGAAACATCACAGCAATGAGCACTTCCAAAGATGGAGAGGAAAAAAAGAAAAGAACAATAAACAAATCTCAAAGATTACCACTTTAACTTAGGTGAAAGAAGTAAAGCGTGAATAACTCAATGTACTGAAATGTCTTGCTGAATTTGAAACAGCAGCAGGGGCATTTCATTTAGCATTGGCTACATTTCACAGGACTTGCTTAGATTCAAAGAATGGTAAAGGATCCTAGTTATTTATGCAGCGTCTGACCTCCTCCAGACGGTCATTGAGCAAGGTGGCCTGCAGCCTGGAGGTCTGAATTTTGATGCTAAGGTACGCAGAGAGTCCACAGACCTGGAGGACCTGTTCATCGCTCACATTGGAGCCATGGACGCTTTCGCAAGAGGCCTCAGAAATGCTGTTCGCATCATCGAGGACGGACTCATCACTACCATGGTGAAGGTAGTGTACGCAGCTTCTGCTGATGAGATAATTCCCTATAATCACTGCAGGCAAAGCACTGTCATCTTTATATAAGCAGACTTTTCTCAAATACTTCATTGTTTTGAACATGCTGTATCCTGTTGTAGTGAAATACTAGCAACAGTGTATGATTTCAACAGGAGCGTTACTCAAGCTTCAGCCATGGCATCGGACAGAAAGTGGAAGATGGCAGCGCCACCCTAGAGGAGATGGAGGTGAGGCTCCACATGAGCTCATTAGTGGGATTTACACTTGCAGTGTGTTCTGTATGGGTGTAGCATAATCTTACATGCAGACCACAAAGATATAGCTGGATTAATGTCTTATTGGTCACAAGTTGATGGTGGTTGGATTAAAATGCCCCCCAAAAACTGTAACAATAATGCCTTTGCAACAGGAACAAGGCCACAAGTGTAATTATTGCAAGTGTAATAATAAAGTGGAAATTCAAAAGAGGCGATGGTCATTTAAATGATGTGTTTTGTGTCCTTAGATCTTCATCAAGCAGAACGGTGAGCCGAAAGTCACATCAGGGAAGCAGGAAAAATATGAAACCATCTTTAATCACTACATATAATAGGCATCACCATCTGGTATGTGTGAGATGTAAGATGACCTCAAATGCAACGTTTGTCTGTCTGTCTTACTGCGATGAAACCATAGCTATGGATGAAACTAACTGTAATAAGATAACTTGTTTATTGATCACTCATCAAAATAAAAATAGACTGTTCTCAGTTGTTTCATTAGCAGTGGTAAATAATTAGTGTATTTCATTGTGCTGCTTTGTGAATGGTTGCAGGATCAGTGATGCATTCACAGCTCAGAATGCAAACACTACATGAGAAGAAAACTGAAAATGAGTGAATCTTTGTTTTACGAATATTCTGCAATGCCTTAATGCAGAAAGTAGCCTATTCCATCCCAATTCCACCATTGTAGCATATTGAAGTGTGTCAGTAATGTGATTTTTGTGTTTTCTGAATGTCAGCTGTTTGTTGAAGTAATCTACACAGAGTGCATCTTCATTCATGAATAATGATGTTAGTTGTGGACATGTATGAATTAAAACACATTTTGTCTCTGAAGTTGAATGATCATTTATCAAACAATTAATTCACGTGTCTATATTTAATTACGGAATTAATTAATATAATAATTACTATACACAGAGTGGGAGCAAACAAAACAAAACACCAAAAGTTTGTCCGGATCGGGAACTTTTCCAAACAGGTGTTACTTCTTTTACCTAGAGAGGAAGATGAAGCAAAGAGCTCTCACTCTGCACCGTTTTTCAACCACCATGACCACACTCTACTTTAAATATCTTGGCCGAGGTGAAAAAGTTGCTATGTAGAGCTGTATGTTCTTGATATCTACACTTACAGTATGTCTGGACTAAATCAACACAAACCCACAGCTAAAAGAAAAAAAGAAATAACCAAAGTTGAAACCTACGCTGTGAGATGTCAGGTTGAAAAGTGGCCCAAGTATTGAGTGACTTATCTTCCAAACATGAACAATCTTTGCTTCACGTTACTCATTCAGTTCCTGCCACTTGAAAAAGGTACCTTTCCAGTGACATCACATCATACTACCATCCTGCTAGCCAGCTGTCCAATCAGCCGCTGAGGGCCAGCACAGGTGTCCAATGGGGGGATAGCGTGAGCTCTGCTCACCAGCACGTCATTCCTGATTGGCGGGTGGAGCCGTAGGGGAGGCGGGACATAAAACCACCAAACCCGAAGTAGTCCGTCTTTCTCATTAGCATAATATATTCAGCATCCCTCCGACCATATACCAGTTAAGTAATTATCATGACTTATGACAAAGATAATATTTTGTTTTGGCTCGGCTGACTTCAGCACCTGGGGACAATAATGAAACTTATTTGAAATGAAAATTATTATCTGAGTCTTACTGGATCTGTTCTTAGACTTATCTTAAACATTTTTTTACCATCAGTTTTTGACATTTTTGGGGTTTACTTTCTTTTTTTTATTCCAAGTGACAAAAAGATGTGGACTTTCCTGGGAATCGCAAGCTTCACATACCTTTACAAAAAATCCGAGACTGTCTATACTTATGCTCAGAAAGAGCTTGTAATGGCTGCAGCCGTATTTCTTACAGCTGGGCTGCTGCTATCATATATCAGGTATTTTCATGGACAGAAGCTCGGAATATCTCAGGTACTTAATTTACCACGGAGCCTTCTGTCGGTCTTGCCTTTTATCAACTATTTTGTCCCACAAACCTCAACACAGACTCACCGCAACGCAGAGAGCACATGTAAAAAGGTAAGACACTACTGGATTCACCCTATGGATTTACCTAGTTAATTATTACAGCAAAGACGACCAATAAATAAATTAAAAAGGTAAAACAATGAAAAACGGTTTAATGTGAATTTGTTTTCATTATTCATTTCATTCATTTTATTATTTCAAAAGTTCCAGTTTTGTGAATACTGTCTAACAACTTCTTATCCTCTAGTTGTATAAGCCTCTCTAACGGTTATAAATGTTACAGTTAATGTATTTTGTATTACTTTATTAGAGAATAATAATTAGGATAAAAAAACAGAAATCAGAAATAAATTACGTAAATATGATGAGGAAAAGTACATTTTACATAATGTGCCTTAACTCCAGCCCAGTTCAGTTTGGACTTTACTCAGTTTAACATAACAAGCTCCTCACCCCTTCACTTCTATTTATTTGATCACTTTATCCCCAGAGCCCTGGCAGGAGAAAGAGGGTGAATATGGAGTCCTT
>OMKZ01036050.1:5833-18966 GCA_900302535.1 Neoniphon sammara | reverse complement strand
AAAACCCCCCCCCCCCCAAAATGACTTTTTACTCTCAGCAGGGTGGAAACAGCATCTAATTAAAACCCAGGATGATGATCAAAACAACAATAATATTTGTAGTCATGCATACTTGTGTGGAATCAAGACTGGATTCATCTGATGGTAGAAAATGGTTATTTTATGCCAGGGGTAATTAGCAAAAACTGACTTTGTTTT
Source organism: Neoniphon sammara (assembly GCA_900302535.1). Lineage (NCBI taxonomy): Eukaryota > Metazoa > Chordata > Actinopteri > Holocentriformes > Holocentridae > Neoniphon > Neoniphon sammara. The sequence goes on along the minus strand of OMKZ01036050.1, from coordinate 18,768 downwards.
ACATCCCTTTTTACCTCCGTCTCCACTGTAAAAATAAAATATTAAAGGAACAAGGTCTGTAAGAGCCGCTCCTTAGTAAATAGTGCCTGGAGGAAGGTCCATTAATTTTACTGGAATGTAGCACTGGCTTGTGTATGGCAGCCCTGTGGAAGATATATTCGGGGCCTGCACTGCACTGCATTTGCCTTGTCCTGTTATCCCCTGTGCTCCAAGTGAGAGACTGCAGACCAACGTGTGATATTACACCGAGCGCTTTTTTTTCTTTCTTCCTTCTCAATAGGCAAAGAAAAAATTCCACTGGGAACGCAAGTCATCACATTCTTTCGTGGTGAATGTGTTGGCCCAGGCCCTGTACGAGCTGTTTGCAGCCACCGACAGTGAGTCTCTTCCTGTTGTTGAATAACACATGGGACAGAATGACAGGGGGGGTCTTAACTTAGCTTTTGCATACTGCTACTTTTACCACAAAGCAACTTGTACTCTGTTGTCTATCTGCTTGAGCCGGGATTTGTTTGGATAGTGAAAGGCAGGGGGCTGTTTTCAGCAGCGTTTCAGGCAGATATCATATCAAACAACGCGTGATGTTCAATTTGAGTTTTTTAAGGTGCATGTGTGTGCTTTGTGTCCCCCCAGATTCTCTTCATGAACTCAGAAAAGCCTGCTTCCAGTACTTCAAACTTGGGGGAGAGTGCATTGCCGGGCCTATTGGACTTCTGTCTGTGTAAGCACTCTAATATAACGTCCTTGGCAAGCGCGCATAGTAAAAAGGTCACTTTTCCCCCCAGACAAGCACTTCATTACCACCAGAGTCATTTTTAATACCTCTTGATAACATAATGTATGCGATTTGGAAGCATAGTGGTAGATTAAATGGAAGACTGTGCAAGATTAAAACATCTACAGTCAGTGAACTTGTAATGAATGAATGAATGGCTTATTCCCAGGTTGTCGCCCAAGCCCATGACCCTTATTGGACACTTCTTCGCCGTGGCACTGTACGCAATCTACTTCAACTTCAAGTCCGAGTCCTGGAGCACCAAACCCCGAGCGATACTCAAGAGCGGAGCCATCCTGTACCGAGCCTGCACAGTCATGTTTCCCCTCATCTACTCGGAGCTCAAGTACCTGGTGTACTGAGGATCCTCCCCTGAGAGATCCACACGGACACAGCCACTTAAACTGATCTGCTGATGCTGCATCTTGACCCAAAATGCACCAGCCTCGGCGCGAGGCCTTAGCTGACCAATGGATTATTAGGAGGCAAAGCAAAACCTGTGAAATGCTGATATTTGTTAAGGGTTTCCATGTTCATGCCTGCCCTTTGAAAAGGCACCGTCACTATTTTTAACAATGACTTCAATCAATGTATTTTCTACAGTAAGCTCCTGCCTTCTCTACTCAGTCTTGTTACAAGTGAAGATCATGTAATTGTCTTTATGCCTTATTTCCATTTTGACTTACAAAGTGTAAATCCTGCAGTGTGATTGCATAAACACATGGTCGCATCACTGGCCTTATTATAGCAGTAACAGTGCCTTGGCTTAACCCTGTGCTGTATGTGAAATGACTGCAGCACATAGGAATGACACTGACTACACTGTTATTGAATCACACCTGCCTTATGAGACATTTGAATTCCAACAACGTGTAACTGTTAAGATCAAACCACTTTTCTGTTGTATATTTCCTTCTGGAGCTGGATGGGTCTTTCTGTAATTAAGTTATTCCATTAATACAGAAGCACTAATGGTGGGACTGTCAAAAGACAGCTGGTGGTCTTAATCCTAACATTATTCTTTAATCATCAGCAAAATATTACAGTCTCCACACATTTTCAGTCATGTTTTGTTTTTCAAAACTTGTACAGTATTTTAATTGTTGAAGTTCCTCTTTTGCCACAGCCTGCACTTCCTGCCTTTCAGAGAATGTTATTGTTCTTTATGTAATGCGATAAGGGACTTTTTTGTGGTATTTTGTTTCTACAGAGCTTTATCTGAACTATGTAACTTGCTCGGCATGCAGCTAAATGTCACAAGACTGGAATCACAGATATGGTTCCTACTCTATTTTAGTCTAGCATACTAAAATGCTGGTGGATATTAGTAAAAAAAAAACAACACATGGGGTTTGAATGGGTTAAACTGGAGACCCTGCGGGACCCGAGGAAGTGGGAACTCTAATCCGGACCAAGTCAATGGATGACACTCAGGTGTTGTTTCTCCTGAGCTGACGCAGACAAGGAATCCTTAAACTATGATTCATCACAGCTTTGTGTTCTGGTTCTCTTCTTTTTACCTGCACTTGTGTTGTGGTTGATGGCCTGTTTAATAAATGACAAATGACAGAGCAGAATTGTCTTTCCCTCAAAGTTACTCCAGACTACATCGGAGAAAAAGTCTAATTATCCAGTTTATCATAAATACTAAGCTTGTGATCGTGATTAACACGAGACAGTGAGTAATCTAGCGAGTTAATATTGGTTAAACCTAAGTGTGCTGCTTTTTAGTGAATACTTACTATGAATTTTGATAAATGACCATTAGATGGAGCTCACCAACAAGTTAAGGATTTATTTATTTATTTGGACCACTGTGATCCAGGCCTAAGGTTTGTCACCATGCCCAAACAGCTTAGCTCTCAATAGACTGGATTAAGTTTTTCAGCCATGCTTAACCATTTACATCCTGGAGAATTAACAGTAGTTGGAATATCATACATTTTTGAGATTGCAAGAGGATTCACTAGCAGTTTGGCATCAGGAAGTTCATCTGCCCGGGGCATCTTCCATCCATGCCAGTTTTTAGCAAAATCTTGCAGAGCTGGAACGCCGTTCCTGCAGAAGTTGCCTTTCCAAATGCAACAAATCCAATAGTTGGCCAGTGATAACAGCAGGGTTCCCCCATTCACTTGGACATACAGTTCAAGGACTTTTCAGTGCTGCATTTATCTTACACTACATCTAAATGTCACAAGTCAGCCATGGGCCAGGCATATTTTTGATGGTTCATTACCCTTTGATGACAAGTAGGTGGGGTTGTCACACAGGATGGTCAAGTTCGTGCCTGAAAGTTGAGCTCATCACAACAGTATTTGAAAGGTGACTCACAACTTTTCAGGCTCTAGCTGGATCCAAATGCAGTGCATCCCAACTTGAAGTTACTCCTTGCAAATTAAAACACCGATTATTTGCAAATACTCTGACTGATGTCTGTTATACTGTATCATAACCTTAAACAAAAGACTTCAATTTCATTGGGACTAAAGGCTTATATGATTATATAAATCCATATATAATCATATATACCAATATATAATTGTCATATATGCATGTAAAACAGTTAACCACGTCTCCCAATTTCATTGGGACTAAAGGCTTAATGAAAAAGCAATGAAGACTAAATTAGAAAAAGAAAACAGTCATCACAAATTCAGTCATATCCCAGGTTACAACAATTTATTCAGCTTTATTGTTATTTATACATCACTGATACATGGTATTTTGTTGAAATAATTGGAAGAATTATCCATATTATTCTTTGTGACTCTCCACAAGGACACAAATACTGGTGTGGAAGACCAGAAAGGGGGGGGAGAAAGCTGCTTTGGGGAGGGTTATGTACTGTACACACCTTCCTTCACCCTCCGCCTGCCTGTCAGAAGTTGGTCTGCTTCCATACCTACCTGACCGAGACTCAGCAGACAGCCACACGAGGAGAGAAACCACGCCCTGCGTTAGGATGTATCCACATTCAGCACCCCTTCCCTTCCCTTAGAGTAATCCTCCGTTTTAGACACACAGAGCATTAGGGTAAACCCTTATTGATATTGGTAGCAGCAAGCTTTCTACTAACGGTTAACATCTTTATGATCTAAACAAAAAAAGTACTGTACAGCTACTGCTAAGAGAATCTAAGAACCTGGCCTTGACGCTTTTACACCAGATTAAAGTGCTAGAAGCAACCCACCAATCCACACTTTATATATATATTTATATATATTTATATAGTATATGTATTTATATATATATATAGGAACAAATCTACTATTTTAACATTAATTTACAGGGTAATATACAATATATTTGTAACAGCTGAAATATCAGCACAAGTAGATCACTGTCACACTTAACAGCAATATATATATGATTATATAAATCCATATATAATCATATATACCAATATATAATTGTCATATATGCATGTAAAACAGTTAACCACGTCTCAGGCTTTTCAAATTATACCCAGAAAAGCAATTGTGTATCAAGACGTAAAAGCTTTACAAGTTTCTCTCTCGAAAGAGCAACAGGTAGCGGCAAAAGTGCCGCGGCCTGCGTTATTTGAGGTCACAGGACAGTAATTTGCATATTCCACAAATCTATTGCAACACGTTACTGTCTACGAACAGTACAGCCAGCAACCTGACAGGGGAGCTGGTGTTAGCTGGACTCACACGTACACCCACTGAACAGAACATTACGACGATGGGTAATCTGATTATAGCTATGTGCTTTGAGATGGTGTGCTATGACAGTGAACAACAGGAGGACTACAATACACAATACTCTATAGTTTAGCCTCAGAAGATAACCCAAGATGTACTGTTACAAAGACGCCCTCCCCCCAATATCCCCTCGACTCCGAGTTAAGTGTCATCGTATCCTGCTGCTGATGCGCTTTGTATTTTGGTGTTCTACCAAAAGAATCGGAACCAATGCTTTTGTTTCTACACTCCACCACCACCACGAGTAATGGAATGTGTTTAGGTTTAGTTTTGTTAGGTTGGTTTCTTTTTTTTTTTTTCTTCTTTTTTCTCAAACTGGGTCTCTCTCCGTCAAGGCTGACAGCACACGCAGTGAGTAACATCCGACTGACTGGACAAAGTTCTGGGGGGTCAGAGAGGCCTGTGGGGACTCCTTGAGTTCCTGCAAAGTTCAGATACACAATCTGGACTAGTAGGGCAGCTCTCTCTTCTCACGGCAGTCCCAAACCTCAGCCGCCATCATCTTCACCACGTCTCAGGTGAGAGCAGCTCCGATGGTCCCTCCTTATTCAAAGCGTTCACGGCCCCTTCGCCTTCTCTCCTTCCCTGCTTCCCTCTCTTCATCCCTCTGAACGAAACCATCTTTCAACCCTGATTTTCACTGCTTTACACACTCCCCCCTACTCTGCAAAGACGCTGCACAAGGCTGTAACAAGATACACACAAATTTAATTTTTCACAAAGAAAAAGAAAAAAAATTAAATAAAAAGCTCCGTAATAACTGCAGTAGTAACGCACAACAAGCATCCAATAGCTGGCTTCCGGCCTGGGGAGCCCTGGTGATGTGCAGTTAGGTTTGGGACGTTGCCATTGTTCTAAGGAGGATAACTCCTCTGTCCTTTTCAGGACTCGTGTTTTCCCTGTGCTGCGGTGTTTTGTTATTCAAAAGACCAGATCTCTATGTCCTGCACATAGAAATCCTCCTTTTTGGAGAGCATGGGGTTCCCAAATGTTTTACAGGAGTGACTCCTGCCATGGTAAAGGTCTCCGTCCAACCACAGGCCAAACTCACCACTACAAGAGAAGAAAAACAAGCAATCGAAATTAGGGGGGCTATAAAACACATTGCTGTGCACACACATTTTCAAATAGCGTTTTGGGCTATTATGGGAGCTACTCCAACATGATTTAAATTATTTTTTTTTAATAAATCATCATCATCATGATCATCATTTTATTCAGCCTTTTTTACACTTCTAGGACCTTTGAAAAATAAACTTCAAGTCTGAAAATAATTTGGGTTTCATTTTAAAGTTTGCTTTTTTGCTTGTTCTTCCAGGTTTCACACACTCTGATGCAAGTAACCAGTAGAAAATAAGTGAAAAACATTGATGGAAAATTTGTCAGGCTACTGAACTCATGTCCAAGACGCTGCCCTCGTATCATCAGATTCACTTAAGGCAACTGATAATCTGATTTAGAGTGAATGCTCCGATAACTGGATCCCAGTCATATATGTTTACTTCAAAAGCAGCACGTGCTCACCTTCCTCCACCGAAAGCTAAGGAGTCCATATCTCCTTTGATGAAGAACATGTTGTCACCTGTCCATTTGTACACCTGTTGGAGACACAATAGAGTGCACAGGAGATTATATTTCATAACGTACTTGGTGTTGACATAACCTCATTGTCCATCCTATTCTCTTTATCCTGACAAGTGTGTCTCCAGGGAGAGCAGGCAGCAGTGCTCATGTCATGCGCTCATATTTGCCACGATGGGGCCCTAAATGAGGAGCAACCATCCTGAAATGACACCCTAAAATTCTGTTACTGCTCTCTGAGAAACCTCAAATCAATGCTGTGAGGGAGCAAGAAATGGACACATCACCAGATAGCATTATACCTGTCAACACTGTCTCAGATGTCAGCCAAGTGCAGCATAAAGCAATGGATTTGGGTTTGGATAAAGACAAAAACCGAACACCACAGTCCTGTTTCTCAATACTGGGGCCTTCAGTCATAAAAAAAAGTGTACAGCTCTAAAGAAAGATATTTAAGTGTAATGGGGGACAGGGCTACGTGTTTGTCTGTGACTATGCATCTAAAGCTTCTACATTAACAGTTGATGCTGTTTTGGACTCCACTACAGCGGTCAAACTGTTTTACTATTAACAGGAATTTATGTTTATGTAAATAATTTAGGATTCAAGCAACTACACAAGTCTTCCAAAATATGTGTAGTTTCCCCAGTGCAGTCTCTTTCAAAATCTCTGTGTCCAATCCCAAGCTCTGCTGTGTGCTGAGAGCTCTTTGCATGCAGTGGAAAATGGATGTTTTTGTGTATGTGTGTATGTTCAGATGCTGGGTCTAACCTTCTGGTGTATCATGTGTTTTGGCCTAAGATTAGATTCACCGATAAAAGTAATTTAAAGCACTATCAGCCACACATATATCACTGCTGCGGCTGCATGCCCTGTGTAAGTATTACCAATAGATATATTGACTACAACAACAAATTGGAATCGTGTATTTTCAGTGTAAAAACACCCAAATTAAATTCAAGAAAACTGGAAAACTGACAGCGAAAAATGGGAACCAATAATATAAACTTTGGGGAAAAGAGTTTTGGTGGGACTCTAGGATTAAAGAGGGCAGCGTACCTCAAACTCTGGATTGAAGGTGAAGAGGAAGGTCTCTCCTGTGCCATAAAAGCCGTCGCTGACTTTAAAGGGCTCAGATGCCAACGCACCAAATACCTGGAGGAGGACAGCACAACAGAACACTGTACTCTTGGGACATAATTATTATTAATGGGGCACTTGTGGTATTTGGGACTTGTCAGAATACAACTTACAGCACGTTACAGTACACTAATGCTGTGCTATCCATTTTTGACAAGGCCAACTGAAATCGCCCGTGGCTATGGGAGGTATTTACGCCTACATGGTCTCAGGACGGGTATTTCTGTTGAATAGGATTCTTACCTGGCCATCACTGTCCTTGATAACCATGAGTACTGGAGTGTCCTGGCCTTGCATGGCTCTGTAGAGTGTCTTAATGCTCATGCCGTGCTTAGACGTGCCAAAGGCCAGCGTCCATGGGTACCCAATGGTCCGTGGTGGCAGATTCTTAGCAAGCTGGAGGAATAATAACATAAAAGGGAGAAGGCGGGTGTAAAAAAAAAAAAAAAAAAAAAAAAGGCAGAAGGAAAATGAAACGCAGAAAGGCCACAGCCATCAATGCTCAATTACATCTGTGGTGACCTTTTAACACCAGCCAGCGTTTAAAGAAGAATAAACGGGTCCCAAACACCCAAAGCCGTCTCAAGAGTGAGAAAGGTCTAGCACTCCCTGAGAGAGGCTGCTACCCTGCTGCCGGCAGACAGAGGGCTGATAACATAGACAGAGATGGCTGAGTACTGCGGTGTATGCTTCATATTCATGGTCAGATTTAACAGACATTGTGTAGAACAGAATTAACATGACATGTATTGCACTACTTGTATTTGACCTACGCCTTTGGTTTGTGCGCACTCTCCATTAATTCCACACATTGGTCCCTCAATGCGTCTTTTTTCAATTCAGCATGTCTTCCAGTGGTACAGCAGAATTGGTCATGTACTCAGAAGGCTAGAAACAATGCCAAGAGCAGATGAGCCCAAACTCAGCTCACCTCTATATTACTGTGTACTGGGCCTGAGCCCCAAGATCGATGCTCAGGGTTTGTAAGGGAAGCAGCATACTGGCAATATATGGTCCAATTAGCAGCCTGTGTGAGCATACCTATTATGCCTGCAAGGTATTCACCACCCATCAAACAACTTGAAAGACTAGTATCATCATAAATTCCAGTTTCATTCCAAACTGCAGCCTCATCACAAATGTTAACCTGATGTTAACCTCAAATCCATATCCAATTTAAAAAGAACTATTTAATAAGTTAAAGGTTTCTCTACACATGCATATTGTCTCCTCAAACCCTGCAACTCTGTCAGAAAACAATCCACAAACAGTAGTTTATTGGTTTCAGTCTGTCTGAGAAGACCCATCAGATCATCAGAGACTGGAGATTTTGTCCACCGACATTGGATGGTCTTCTCTCTGTTGAGTGTATTTATCCACTCACATACCAATCATGAAGAGTACACGTTGTGCAGACCTGTTTAAGAATAGTAGGAACAGGAACTTCAGGACCGACTAACTTAGTTTGTTTTAAGTGAGTCCAATTTGCAAGTGAAATGGACACCACTGCCCTTGTGTTGAGTAAGTAAGCTTACAGGATTGGCCTGTTACTGCATGACATGTCACATGTATCTGGCCACCAGCATGCCCATGTGCATGTCACATACAAGTGTCATTTACACAGATGTGTATGTAGCATTCGATCAAAAAGAGGTTTGTGCAGCAGGCTCTACCTTTTCTATCTGGTCTGCCTGCAGGAGGTCGCTGGGTTCGCTGAGGTTGGGTTTGAATGTCTCCGATTCAAGCTCTGTCTTGATGGACGTGCCATGCTTGGAGTTCACCTCCTCCTTGGTGGTAATCTACAAACAAAAACAACTGTCAGAGGAATCCACACAGTAAGGACAGGGACTTTCACTTAAACTCCCAGAAAGACTGATGCTTGATTGGTTAAGTTACATCTACTGTCGCTGATTCACAATTTTATTTTTGCATTGTATCTGGCTACTGGCTACAAAAGCTTACACTAATGAGGGTATCTAGAGCAGTAACCATTACAAAGCTAGAAACATAATCATATCTAGATCATTGTCGCAAGGAGTGAAATTTGAAATAGCATAATATCTATGTGCTGTAGCAGTAAATAATGATTCCTGCATAGCAGAGGAAGTTAAAGGAATCAGGTCCAGGATAGAGGTGGAATGACATGGTAAAATGAGGCAGCTTCCTCATTTTAGTGAACAGGTTGCCTAGGTTAAGCTTTGCCTTACCAAAAGCCTATCCTTAGCAACCACATAATAATAATAATAATCAAAAAAAACAAATAACAAAAAAAAAAACATTCCTAAGTCTGTGGGTTTGGAAGTCATCAGCTTTCTGTCCAAAAACATAAAAGCAGCCTATGCTTGCACCACACTGACAATGCTAGAATTTGATGATGACAGCTTGATATTTTCAGGCCACTCTCCAGTGCCAGATGACTAGGTTTGGTTTGGCAGAGCTGGTAGAGTGGGTAGGTCACTGTCTGGCAGAGGAGAATGCAAAGTGAATAGGAAAGCCAACCCAATGAATAATTTGCACTACAGTGTTTGAGATTTCCTCTGGCCAACGGACTGTTTGGGTTGTTTATCTTTCTCCATAACAGGGGCTGATTGTGGAGCGCTTCACCACTGGTGGCTGGGATGCTCTCGTGTTACAGTCCTCATTGAATTAGGGCCTACCTGCATTGTCCTCAGAAAACTATCATTCATCCTGTCAGTGGAGTCTTACTTCAGCCCACTCGCCAACACACCCTCTCTTCATCCTTCAATCCTGTCTCTGGCTATCTCTTGCACAGCCTCCATCTAAACCCATTTGAGCACCAAAGACAACTTATTTTTGAAAGTCAAGACATGACAGGATTAGCCAAAATCCACCTGGAAAACATGATTTTCCGGCAGGAACACGTTTGTAAAGAAACTATTTGCCTGTGGCCAAAATAAATAGCCATTCCTAGCTAATAACCAGACTGTTCCAGTGGGTCAAAGCACTTAACACGTCATGACAGGGGTTCTACAAAATACAGCCTGCCAAATGAAGATAAGGCTGCTGTCACGTGAAAGCCTCATCATTCCAAAAATTCAACTTTTCTGTAAGGAACTGATAAATGGACCTGTTTTGAGGCAGATGCCTATACTTTTTTTAACTTAAACAAAGAGTTTTCAATAGGTTTCGTGGGCTCTGTGGTTATAAACGCCACTCCTATTTAAATGAACATGAAAATCTAGTTTTGAGGTTTTCATGCAACAGCAGTTATCTGCTGAGGCCTACAGTATGGAGTCTAAGGGAGACCATGTTGGCGGCAGCAGGGCTGGGCGGAGCAGAAGAGAGGTGACAGACAGGGCTGATCAGGGCACCTGGAGTCGTTTGCAGAGTGAGCGTAGATCTTCACTGTTTAGCGCATCGATCCGACGGTGGTACTCAGTCAGAGACACTACCTGGTAGTACAAAGACAGGAACAGGAGGAACATAAACTCTGCTGATTCTGTTGCTGGCCTTGGGGGGGAAAAGGATGGGTAAACAGCAGAGTGACGCAAGGCCATAAGATGTGCAGTGGGAGTGCACATCTAGGAGCAAACTGATATCAACTTGACACTTCAAAGTGCCTAAAACTACGATAAAGCTCAGCCATTGTAAGAAGGCTTGTCCAAGGATGGAGACTGGATCCATGCCATTTTTTAAACTGTAACAAAGGAACTGGCTTTATGCCAACATTCAAACAAGAAAAGACTTCAGTCAAACAGAAGGACGGGGACATTTGAGAGAGCCTATGTCTTTTGCATGTTTGTGTAATATGTTTAAATTTGCCACCGTTAGATGTTGTATTTATACACATATTCAGTAAACCATTTCTCCTCACTAAGAAGTGGGTGTTGATTTAAGCCTTTTGACTAAGAATCGAACTCAAGGTTACACCGAGAAAAGAGAAATCAATGTAGTTCAAATCTTCAAAAGTTTGAATCGCTGAACCATTAAACCATCTTGCATTCAGCCAAGCAAAACAACAAAATATTGTTAGATCAAAAGTGGCAAGACTGCTCATTTAGATTCACGTTTCAGCACTGGACTACATCATAAATAATCAGCCTAACTACCCTAAGTGTGACTCATTCAACAATACTTGCCATGCCAAGTCCAACGACCTTAAACTACTTCCTGCATGTCAGGAGCAATAATCCACAATACTACAACCCAGACAGAACAAAACATGGCCCACTAACCACAGCTATATTCCAGCTAAGGTGTGCACCGCATTACCCCAATAAGAGAGCTGTTGCTCCAGCCCTCCTACTAAACAGACAAGGGCATGTTTTAATCTGCCAAGTGTCTCTCTGAAGAGATTCCCTCCTCAGCATGCATGTCTACAGCCTGATGTAAAGAGTAAATGTACAAACACACAAAAATACACACAGACAATCATGAAAGCTGTTTTAAGCTTACATTTCAATAATTCTTTGATTTCCAGCAGGGAATTAAGAAACACTCTCTAGGCACAGATGTGGTAATCTGTGGTAATCTTTTAATATATCCACAGCTGAATAAATGTTTTCTTGCCTTGTTGGTATTGGTGTAACTAACTTTTTTGGAAACAAGCTGCCTCTTTACAGTTCTCAATAATGCAGCAGAAAGGGTAAACTCCAGTCTTCATAAAAAATGCATCTGTACTCACTTCACCTCGAGCTGAAGGCACTTTAGTACATTTGTCCCCTGAAAATGGGCATGGTAGCCTCAAGTTAGCTTTCTGACCTGCATGTGTTGCAGAAAGAGGCTTTCTAACATGAATCAAATGTTCTTCCTCTGAGATCAATGTCATGAAAAAGGTCAGTAATTGGCTGGCTACGTGATATGATCAGCAAGCTATATACCATACCAATCATTATAGCTGATTGGTAAACAGTACTTCAACAAAGAATATCTAAATGTATCGGTAAATCTAATGAGCTGTGAGAAATGACAGGTAACGTTAACGTCATGCACAAAGATCGATGTCTTTTGATTATGGGCTCTAAATAGCTACTGTCTCTAAGCTCTTAAAACTTTCCAAACAGCCTACAAAGCCACAGTCATCCAGATTGCATCACGTAGGATGTCTGACAACAGATGCAAGCTGTCTCCATGCCAAATATGTGACAAAACACGGGCCACTTTGTTACAGCATCAGTCAGTGAACTAGACCGGACCGGCTAAAAGGCTAGCAGGCTAGTTAGCTTGCAAGCTAGCTAGCTTAGCCTGCTAAAAACAACAGCAGTAAGGAACACACAACGTTGAACACGGATAAGTAGCCACAACATACATAGGTATACTTAGGGGTCAGTTGTTTTTCTTGCTCCTTCACCCTTCTAGAAAACATGTCTTGCTTCCTGGCAAGGTAAAGCCCGAAAGTCACATTACAGATCCTTGAAGTAATCCCAGTCGAGAGACAAGCCCCGAGAGAAGTAGATGGAGTTGGTAACTAGATGGGCTGCCCGTTTGACTAAAATAGAAACGTTTTTTTCAGCGGGGTCTCTTCACCGTATGATTTGTGTGACATCGGTGTGACATCGCTAAAAGCCAATGGCAACACGGAACAGGAGAGAAGGCGGCTCTCTATTGGCTGACAAAGAATGATACCGTCCTTTAACCGGTGGGATTTAAAGGTACAGCAACACTATTTCCATGTGGCATGAATTCAATAGATTCACATACACTGACCACTTCATTTGACAGATAAAGAAACGCTTGATAGTCTACTCGTCTGA